>SKCR01008196.1:0-31868 GCA_019454045.1 Zanthoxylum bungeanum | reverse complement strand
CTGAATTTCCCCTTCCGACGTCCGTTTCTCGTGACTTCTGTGACTTAAAAGGTAGTGCCTCCAAATGAGACTCATCATAGGGACTAATATGCAAAAATGCAGTGCCTACAACTATGCAGACAACCGCAAGCACAACACTAATATCAAAACTTTCAATCTATAAGGTCACTTTGCAACTTCATAAGTCAATACTTCATAAGTTACAACTAATTCCACTTACACAGTAGAATCATTCGTGACACTCCCACTGCATCTTTTCTGACTCTTTTATGACGTAGACCGTCTAACATCATAACTAGACTCAAAACTAATTTGACCCTAACGGTTGCAGACTATATTCTCCATGAATAAGAAACTCGTTCTTAATATCTCAAAGATAATAAAGAACATATTTCAAGACACATCCTATAGTCTATAGCTTATCAAAATAGTTCATAACAATTACGATTAAATTGATGTCTTTTAGTCGTACATAATATAGTATTCATTATGCCATCATCATATGATGCATAAGATTGACTAGACATTCTAATCAATTTCTCTTTTGAAAAAGGAATCATCCTTTATGAAAGGTGAATACAAAATATATAAAAGACACACTAACTGTCAAACAATTATACTAACTGGAAAACAGTCATAGTAACTGTCACACTAATAGTCTTGTTGTGTCTTTTTATTAGATCATATCTAATGCACAACTAATTAGAGTAACTCACACGTCTATTAATTTTATATCATATATAAAAATTTATATCGAATATAACATAGACTACTCTCACTGCTTTCACGGAGAAAATAAGACTTAGGTAAAACTTTTACCTTACAAACATCTCATTATTACCTTAATAATGATAATGTCTTTAGTATATATAACACTAGAAAGAAATTTGTATGCTCCCACTAACCCTACTATCACATATGTTTTCTCTATGCTCTGATAAAATCAGACAATCTGACTTTTATCAAAATTAGAGAACATAAATTTCCGGAAAGCTCATCCGAGTCTACAATAGGCTCTATAAGCTGGTATATCAAACTGTGATCTTAGCAGAATACAAACTCCAGGACCATTCTAGAACGAATTCCTCAAAATAAATAAATCACAACAGATCTCATATCCGAAGAAACCATTCAAAAATGCCACTTTGCATTCATAGCTAAAATCATAGTTTAATATCAACATTAACCAACAGATCTTTAATTTTTCAATTAGTGCGACTCGAGAAAAGTTTCCTCAAAATATACAATAGATTGATGAGTATAACCTTTCTCCATGTCATACTATAAAGGTCAACCTTTAATAAGCTCACATTGTTTTTACTGCGCAAACCATTTGCACATTTTAACGATTCACAACGAAAGCTTAATCAAGTTCAAAACTTGATCGTAGTAAGCTATGAACAATCTTAGATCTATGGTCTAATCTAACTTCCGGAATCGATATCAAATATCGTTTCCACTATAAGTTATACGATAATTTTCTTCGATAAGAAAATAATATAAACATTTAGTATCAAATACTTCACAAATGATTCTAACATCCTATTGGACTTATATGGAAGATGTCTAAGAGTCGTTTCATCTTATTAATTCAATTTATAGTTTATCACTCTCACATTTGACTTCATTAAGTCAAGTCTTTTCCATAATGGTCAACATCGGATGTTACACACCAAGTAATAAAATATTTTTATTACTCGGGATCGTAGAAAAGATATTCTATAAAATAGAATACAATATTCTATTAAATGGAATAAATGATAAAATTTTACTTGTACCTTCAAGGCCCAAGTACTTTCATTTATATAACCATTATACAAAAGAAAGATTCAAATCTCAAACTTTTCAAGATTTGAATTTTCTACCTATACATATCAAATACGTAACTGTAGAAAAAAATAGAACCTTAATTAAAAGGATGCATTAGTGTTACTGGAGCATATCCCCAAGAGTATTGAAACTAATTCGGTAATACTCAATATCAAGCGAATCAAATCATATAAGATTCAATTACTCCCACTAACCAATTCCATCCATATGGAATCCTAGAAGAACCATATTGAGTAAGAATCATATTCATTAAATAATCTTAAAACTAATTGCTATAAATTCATATGTTTGATCATATCAAAGATCTTTGAACAATTCAAAGACTCACAATGAATTTTAAAGATACATCAAAAACTTCAGATCAAATATCTTTGAACCAGTCAAAATATTCTATCCACGTTTCATCATAAACATATTGAAAGTTCTCGAACCATTCAAGACGTTCAATATGTTTTCTTTAGAAACCCTTAATTAAGTCATGAAAACTTATTAACTAAGTTACGAAGTAAAGAAAACTATCCAAGGTAATTTATAATTCATTAAACTATATACATCCAATGTATTAATTTAATAAATAATGATTCAATGACGATCATTGGTTAAATGAGATTAATCATGATCCCGAACACAATATTTATTAAATTGATAAAGATATGTGGTGTAATCTTATATCAAACCATCTTTTACCATATGGAATAAGCATCTAATGCTTAAATGATAAAATCTCATAAAGCATTATTCTAAATTATTTACTTTACCGAATATTTTTCTTAATATGTATCCCTTCATCAATGACACTACTAGTCATATTAAAACATGTAACAACTGTTTATAAAGAACAAGTAATTATCAAATAGTCGCAAGTTCTAATATCATATATCAAAACAATCATTAAACAATATTTCAAATAACTAGACGAGAGATCTGGTAACCAATACCTATAGTTGTCATATTGTGAGAATCGATATTCTCTACACACAACTATACACATCATCATTCATCCTTAGATTTATGATTTGTCTTCAATTATCACAATAATTGCAAATAATTGATTAGCAAACTGTCAGAAACATTACCTCTAAAGATCACTAAAGCCAATAAATATCATTATCGGATAAACAAATACCTAATGAGGTTTTCTTAATGCCATTAAATAATCTCGAGACATGAACCAATTTCTATCCCTTTTTTTTTACTGTACAAGAAATTATTCTCTCTAACCATTATATCCTAAAATGGATATCTTTTAAGATTACCTATCGTTACTAAGTAACTAATTCATTAACCATCTTGATTTTCCAAGAAAATTTGAAATAATATTTCCCAATAGTTTAGACTAATCTAATTATATCCATGTCTATTGATATTAATAACTATTCTAGAAAACTGAAACCATAAGTCAGGTCAGAAAACATTCATAAATAATATGCATGCAGTGGATAAGAAGTTTAATTCTATATACACAATAGAATATAATAAACATACACACACACATATATAAAAAGCAAAATTTTCATAATATTACACACTGTTTAATCATGGTCTCCCACTACTTTACGTAATACTGTAATCCCCAACGGAAAATGGGAATACAATAATTAAATTGAATTCCATAGTGAGAAGCGGACCATATGAATATATTTCGACTCACAGCTTTGGCATGTTCTCGTCTACGTATATTCACAGGTAGACGACTCATGGTCAATCACATTCACCGTGACTCCTGATTTTGGTCCTGACCGTTTCTCGTTGTGACAACTTTGGCACATTCACAGGAGGCGTATCAAGGCTTCACTTGTCAGTGACAAACTCAAGTTACCGATGTAGTCCTAACAGCTTTGGCACATTCATGATTTCCACTTTCACTTGAATTTGTCTCTATCATATTAGTTCTACCGGCGCAAATGAACTACCATTAGCCATAACTGCACAGCTCTGGCATGATACAACTACAACATCAAGAAATCATTCACATCAGTACTAACAAGGCGGACTAAGAAACAAGTATTCCTAGTACAAGTTACTTTAAAAACTATTAAATATGGATTTTCCGCAAAGTGTCATACACCTTTATTTAATCAAATTAAATACCCTATGCATGCATCAAGTAAAAATTAGATTAAATATAAAATTTAAGGGGCCTAACCATATCATGGGCCAAGAATCATACTCGATCTAATACCAATTTTGTTGGGGTTTTGGGCGGATTACCCGGGTAACGCAGCGGAATGTGGGAAAACAAATTTTTCGATTTCCTTAATTTTTCTTTGGTAATTAAAATAATAAAAAATTTATTTTAATCACTCAATACTCAAAAACACAATATTTAACCCAGAAATCATAATTTTAGTAAATTACCGTAAAGCCCCAAAACTTTCAATTTTAATCATTTTAGTCATAAGTTGTTCAAAACAAGCTTAGGTGATTTTCAATCACAACCAAAATGATTTTTACATCAAATATACATGAAAACAAAATTCTGAAAATTTTTCCATATTTTTCAGTAATTACCGAAAGGTCCCAATAGTTTGTATTTTGATCATTTTGGTCCTAATTTGTCAAATACAAGATTAGGTGATATCCAATCACTACTAAAATAATTTGTACATCTTATATACAGTAAAATACAACCCAGAAAAATTTCCAAGAATTTTCCCAGATTATCGTGAGGTCCCAATACTTTACATTTTGTTCATTTTGGTCTTAATTTTGTGAAAACAACCTTAGATAATTTTCAATCAACACCAAAATGATTTGTATGTCTTATATACATCAAAATACAACATATATATATGAAAAGCCCCAATTTTGGATTAGGTTCAAAACCCTAATTTTTCCAATTAATCAAATTAATAAAAAATAACCAAAATTAATACAATCCAACACTTTAATCAAATATCTACAACACCAAACAAGTCTCACCACTTTGAAACAACCCAAGAACATTTGTAGGTCATCATTGAGTGGCCTAACAACTCTAGAATGACAACCAAGTCATATAATGACCAAAAGTGTGCTTATTAACCATTAATAAGCAAACTTTGTTTCTATACATGCATACATCTTTCATTCAAGCTTCCAAACTTCATAACACAAACAAAAGAGAGTAGAGAAATAAGTGAACAACATATGTTTAACAAGAACAAAAGAAACATTTTTCCTTCTAAAGAAAAGTTGAAATTACTTATTAATTTGCAAGTTTTCTTCACTTCCTTCTTGGTTTCTTTTCTTTTTCCTCTCAAGTCTCTTATGTTTTTTGTGTTTTGAAAGCTTATAATAATGAAGCAAATGAAAAATGAAACCATTATATACTTAGGCTTACATGGCTGAAACCCCTAAGGGGTATTATTATCATTTTGCTTCAAAAATTATATTAATAAAAAGGTTAAGGTTACTTATTCAATTTGAACACTTCAATATTAAATAAGTTCCAACAAGTGAACCAATCAAATTAATCCACCTCCAAACATAATCATAACATTAGATATTTATATTTAATAATTTTAATTATTTAACAATTAAATAATCAAACAATTACTAAATCTAAATATCTAGATATATGTATTATATTTACACTAAATATTCAAAATACATTTATTTATGATATATGTCAAATAATTTATTTGACAATTAATTAGTGTGTATTTAATAAAATCATATATTAAATCCAAATACACATTAATTTAGAAATGATTGGAAAAACCCTTAAGCATGTATCTTTTCGTTTAATAGTTAAATGATTTATAAATAATCAATATTATTTATAAAAGCTTCCCTAATGCTTTACGAGTATGTTTCATAAGTGAGACTTTCTATATTTAGACATATCCGTCACGAAATCCAATTTCGTTTCTATAATCTACCCACCCGTAAATTATGATGACCATTGATAAACTCGTTGAACCATACAGGCCGAGGTCATCGCATACGTATAATCCTTCCGTTTTAGGTATTCGAATTATTCCAGAGATATAGATATAAACGCCAAATCTCTATAGGTATAATCCTGTCGACGATTCTATTAGCAATCTCTTAAATAACACTTAGAACTTACTTCTACAGTGCACCACGGGCCCATGGATTTAACATATTGCTAATTATATATTGAATACCTATGCTCTGTACACAGAATTGACGGATCCTTTCTTGATACGCACAGGATATCATAAGAATCAGTCTATTGTAACGACCAATAGGTTGTACTACTATTTTTCTACTACTGTTACAGAGTGGTACTGTTATATTGCGGGATGAGTAATATTTAATATAACTTATGTTTGAGCACATATGAATTCATGGAACGACTTTGGGGATGATTGGTAAATTCCTCGAAGTCCCGGTACAAAAACTGTACAATATTCCCCTTCGGATAGCTTGTAGTATTTGAAGCGTAAATTTCTCATACGAACTCCTATTTTTATGAACTTTATATCATTGGAAATTTAAGATCGAGACCTATAACTTCTGCGTTGAACATTTTTCCAACATTGAACCAGAAATAGGTCAAAAATACAAGTCAAAATATGGATGAATAGTGATTTCGGGGTCAAATGGAAAAATCCCAAACTTTCCACACACTTTTACACTTTTCCACAACTTACAAATATCTAAGGCACCCCACTATATAAAGAGTGTACTATTCAAAAATTACAAAATTTTGGAAACATAAAGAAAGGAAGAAAAACGTGGAGAGAAAGAGAAAGAAGAAACGTGGAAGGAAGAAGAAGAATAAGAAAAAGAAAAATGAGAGAGAGAAAGGAAGAAGAAGAAGGAAGAAGGAAAAGAAAAGTGATGAGGCAAGTTGAGTATGGGATACTTGAAGAATGAACAAAATCAAGCAAGGAAAGAGGTAAGAAATGCATGACCCAAATTATGGAATTTCAAGTTTTGAAAAGTTAATGCTTATGTAGTGTTGGGGGCTTAGTTGTGATAATGATAGTGTGATTTTTTTGACATTAGAACAATAGAAACATTGATAAATCCCAACTTGTGGGTTTTTGGTATAACTTTGGGAAGTTTATAAGATAGATTAAAAGTTGAGTTGTTGATGAATTGGTGATTTAATATATGTGAAATTGAATGTAAGATGATGAATTATGTATTGGTTTTTAGTATGGAAGTGTTGGTATGGAGTGGATTTCATGTTTTGAGCTTTGGATGAACTTAGAGAAGCAAAACATAATCTTGGAAACCCAGGTCACGTCGCAACGCTGAAGAACTTTGCGTCGTGACGCAATAGGAAAATGACGACATGCTTCTAGATGCTGCGCGTCGCGACACCAGGCACAGAATTTTCCAGAATCTGTTTTAAACCCCCCAGTTCTGCCCTAGCATGTTAAAGACCACCCTTAGGGTCTCGTATCAGTTTGTAAACATATCTTATATCAAATTATGATCATCATAAGCCTCATGTATATAATATATGGATGTATCTTTAAGCATAGTGAAGTATCGAGTATTACTTTACTATGTTGATGCTAATTAAGTTCCTGATCATAGATTATCCATAGGAACCGCAATCTCCTTCGACAAGGGATCCAGTGCCAGCCAGATTCCAAAACAGTGAGTGGACACTCTTCTTTTAAACTAATTTTTATTTTGTTTCAGACTTATATTTTATGCTTTAGGCCGTTAGAAGATTTTCTTTACAGTTATTTTCATATAAAGTTATGTTGAGAAAGTAAATGTTTTTCAGAAAATATTGTGTACAGTTTTGAGACTCAAAGTATGATTTTTTTTTATATTTTTCGAGGCATGGGGGAAAAACCCACCCCAGTATGAAACTTGATACAGTTTGGAATTGACGGACAGAGACATATGCACATATAGAGGACTGAGGGGACGGTGATACGTAACACCCTCAGATCCTCTAGCAGGGCTAGGGGAACGACGATACGTAATGCCCTTAGACCCTAGTTTCAGAGCATGGGTGGTAGCATAGATCCGCACCCCAGATCTAGTTTGTGGCTTAGGGGACGACGATACTTAACGCCCAAAGACCACCAGTTTCAGAGATAGTAGTGGCATGCCTTGGGGGACGGCGATATGTAACGCCCCAAAGTCATGGATTTGCACTGCTTGCTACAGTTAGGCGTATGAGGGGACGACAATATGTAATGCCCTCATACGTCCAGGTTTTTAGATACAGATTAGTACTCAGACATTATATTTTCAGAAAAGTAGTTTTCAAAAAAACAGTTTTAAGAAAAACAGTTCTCAGAAAGCAGTTTTCAGAAAGGATAAGTTTTAGAGATTTCAAGTAAAGTTTTCATAAAAGAGTTTTCATATAGGTTATTTCTTTGAAACTTTGGTTTTAGAATCAAATGATTTTAATCAGTATTTTAATTATTTTACCATCCACTCACTTATAGTGTATAACGATCTAACCACTCACTCCCAATTTCTCTGTTTTACAGGTATTCTCAGAGGACAAGCTCAGGAGGACGGATACTGATGCAGTCACTAGGGTATGAAGTCCATTAGTTTAAGTCATAGAGAATAGAAGTCTAGTCAGAGTTAAGTAGAAGTCTGGTATTAGTCTTTGATAATTTGTAGTCATTGTTAAGACCAGTGCAGTGTTATTTTGTATTCAGTAATTTATATTAAGTTTGTAATTTATGTTAATGAGTTTGGGCTTTGGTCCCATGTATAAGATTTTGATTAATAAAAAGGATATTGTTATTGTATATGATGGGTAGTCAGAGGCTTATGGGGTTAGTACGGTCTATCCCCTGCCGATAATATCTCCCTGATCGGGGATGTTACAAAGATGGTATCAGAACATGGTCTAGGGAGTTAGTGACTGCAGTTTGCAGAGTGATGGGGTCTGGTATACGCAGTATGTCCGAGATACTCGTATGCGATGTACTACCTCTCCAATATCCGATCCTCGAGTACGTCCTCAAAGTTCCATAGACAGGTTAGTAAGCCTTCTTAGATCGTTCAAGTGATATTCCTCGTAAGGACAATTACACTCTAGATATAAGTTAAGAAATCTTCTTGAAGTTATACTGATCTAATATCAGAAGAATAAACGAGCTATGGAACCAAACAATTGGACTTTAAGAAAAGTTATCAGGGGAGTGAGAAAGGAAAGCTATAAGAAAGTATAGAAGGATGCATAAGAGTATAAGTAGCCAGAGATAAAGGATAGTAAGAAGATGGAATAAGGCAGTGGGATTTTGAGGATATCTACCAATGAAAATACAAGAGAATAGAAGAGCCCGAACAAGTAATAGAGTGCCTATAAGTAATTTCCCTCCTCAAAACACGCTCTCAAGCCGAACTAATGGTCTTCAAGTACTTCCTATAGGTAGTAAAGTCCCATGAGTACTCACCCAAGAAAAATAGGAAGAGAAAAGAAGAGTTAGAAAGAGAAGTAAAAGACAGAATGAAGATATATATATATAATCAGAAGTAAATAGAAGAATAGAAATAGATAGATAAGATAATGCTAAAATTTGTAATAGTAAGGATCAAAGACACATAATGAGATAATATGGAAGACACCAGAATTTGGAGTAGAGAAGTGAAATATAGCAAGTTTGAACAAGAGTAAAATACCGAGTAGACCTAAGCAAAGTCCTTTCCTTCCAAATAAGATTCATATCCTTCCCAGAATTTTTTCCAGTTGATTTAGTAGCTCTCGAACACTTCGTACTGATAATAAGCTCCTCGAATGACTAAAAACAGTTATAAGACAGAGATACAAGACATATAGTGGTAAAGAGAATAGAAAATTACGAGCAAGTGTTAAAATGCCTAGTAGACGTAAAATTCCTTTCCTCCCTAGAAATTTCTTTCAAATAGATTTGAGAACCTCAAGTGCCTCACGTAAACAGCGAATCTTCCTAGTAATGAGGAATACATAGAAGGATAAAAAAGAGCAAGAGATCGAGCCTAGTCTCGAGGGTCCTCACAGACGAGTGATGTCAAAAAGGATCTAGAAAACCCCAGATCCCCAAACCCAGACCCAGAACCACAGACAGGAAAATTACGGTCATAAATAGGAACAATTAGATACCTTACCCAAAGAAATCTGATACAGACACGACCTTAGCTATCTAAATTTCAACTGCTTAGTCATACCAGTTAAGGAAGCCGTCCTAACAGAGCCTACCTCATACTTACCTTATGTGAGAAATAGACCCTATCAGGACACGAAGTACCAGAACAAGGATATCAAAACTCAACGAGACAGAAGACGTTTGCCCTCGTCTCTATCAGTACATGTATAATAACAGTAAGGGAGCTGATAAATGTTTACTTTAAGAACAGAGGCAAAAAACCATGGAAAGACAGATCACTCAGGAGAGGAAATTTTGAGGAAGTAAAGAAAAGAATTATGTATAGCCCAAAGATCAAGGCAAGTCCGTGTGAGGCTTGCTAGACTAGTAGAAGCCTACAGAATAGACCAAATATTGTAGAACCTACATATCAGCCCAAGTCAGTAAAATCCATGGAAGTACACAAAGCTAGACCTGAGAGGTTGAAGATATTTAGGAGTAATGAGAGTACCAGTATGAACAGTAAAATAGAGTGCCAAGTCAAGAGAGCAGAAATTAAAAAACCAGTTAGGAGAGCGAAACACCACTAGTCTCAGTAGTAAGACATAAAGCAAAGAAACTGGATACGTGAATAGTATGAGGGATGCAAGAAGTAATGAGGAAATTCAGTAGGATCCCAAGACGTGGGGTAGTTGATCAGGTTCTTACAAAACAAATGATGACCCTTTCTTTTCGAACCTCGATTTTAGTAAACCTATAGGTACCTAACTAGAGCATCACCAAGTTTAACTGTAAAGTAGAAATACATATTTGTAGATCCTTATGGAGTGAATATACTCGCTTCTCAACTTAGAACCTAGTAAAGAGAATGATTAGGAAAGAAGCGCAATTGAAAGATTCAATGAATTGTGAGATGGCTAGACAGCCAAATCGATGAGTTCAATGAAACATAGACAAGCAGCATGAGCTAAGAATAGTTGAAGCCACAATAAGTTGAGCTAAGTTTAGAGACCATTGTTGAATTAAGAAGCCTTAAAGAGATAAAGACTTAGAAGCACAAAGAAATCATGGAGGAGATTCTCAGGAATATAATGAACAACTTATAAGAGTTGTATGGTATTGAGAAGGAATGACTAGGTAAGAAGTAATACCTTAACTAAAGAATTAGTAATAGATGTCCTAAATAATTAAAGTTGATAGAGTTTCAAGGAAGTAAATGTGTAAAGGGTTTAAGAAACTGAGACAAGAAAGAAACATAAGCTACAAAGTGAGTTTTTTTAAGAGAGAATAACAAAATGAGTATAGCGGCCCTCAGAAAGAAAGAAAGAAAGTAACAGTTTCAGAAGTGAACATAAGTAAAGTTAGAAGAGGCTCACCAGACAGTTTTAGCAGTAGTACCCTAGTGTGAGAAAAGATATTAGACATGTATACACGAAGGTCCCAGACTTATAAATAGACCGTATGTGCAACTAGATCACCATAAGCAGAAAGGCCTCATAACAAGGTCTCACCCTCCCAACCCTCATTAAACAACAGTAGCAGAGGTGGATCTTGATTATTGCCTCAAGATATTCCCAAGAATAAGTGACAGTATAATGGAAGAAAACCGGAACAAAGGATCTTCAGACATAGTTTAAGACTAAAATAAATGTAAGAAACAGTTCTAGGTTAACGAGTTAGGAAATAAATTATTTAGATGATGAGACACAAGGATAAAGTAGTAGTCAAGTATTAACTAGGATACAAGTGAACCAGTGTTAGACATTGTAATTAATAGGGAAAGAAAAATATATCCTTCGGAGAAGGAGCCAGAGACATAGACCACAAGAGTTCTTAGCATAACATAAGACAAAACAGAAGGCTAGAATAGTGCAAATGAAAAGATTTAGAAGTAAAGCTGTGAAGGTGCAGCGACGGTAGTAGAAGAATACCCAGTAAGCAAAGACAAGTGTATAACCACAAGGTTTCATAGTATCAAGATGAGACCAAAGATCTCTTACGTGTTAGTTCACATAAACCATATAAGTACCCAGCCCTAGTCTAAGTTGACCAAACCACTACGGGTTTGGGATGACTTTAGGCACGAGTATGGGTGGTTTGGTAGATGTATCGAATAGTACGGAAATAGATAAGTTACTGTAAAATTTCAATTAGCATAGTGGGTGAATCTCTAAGACAGAGTATAGTTGCATATAATTGAGCGATGACCCTTGATAGCACTAGCCTTTGGAAGAACAAGCCAGTAATTAGCACTGTAACCAGACTTGTAGTAGCGCTGAAAGTAAAGGTATGAAGAACAATATAAGCAGAAGTATGCATACATTTAAGCTCCCAATGAAGCCATTGGGTAGGTGATGATAGTAAGCAAAGACTACATAAAGAGTCTAACCCTGCACTTCAAAGTCTTAAGCAATACAGATAAGCAGAGGCAATAGAATTGTAGTGAAGCACCGGTAAGCAGCCTAGCATATATATATATATATACAAATACCTTTTTCCAGAGTCAAAGCCAAGATAAAAGAACCCAGTTACAGAAGCGCAAATACCTATAGAGATAAAAGATCCGTAAGTAAAGTTGGACAAGTCTAGCCCAATAGTTGTGCGGAGTAAATTAAGGAAGCAACGAGTTCTTAGTAAGAAGCCTCTTAAAATCTCTCCCCTTGTAAATAAATATAAGAAGTCTAAGCAATCAGAAATTGGAAGGTATAGAGGCCAACCACGAACCTAGTATTATTCAGAGCTGATAGTTCATACAGAGAATGGGATATGGTAAGTAAAGTATAACAACGATATCTAGAATGACATTTCTTTGATGCACCATAATAACTATAACATGATTATAATGTAAGTTAATCATCGGAAATCTTCAAAGACATTTCAGAAGTATTAGGTTTGAAACAGAAGTGAAAATAGAGAAAGACTAAGGTATATTCATGAGATAAAGAAAGAATTATCAGTTTGGTAGAGATCTTAATCACTCAGTTATAGTGAACCCGGTTAATGTAAATTGGCTTACAGTAAAGAAAGAATCATAGCAGAGGAAATAAGGTGGTTTCGAGTATAAAGTCAGTTAAGGTGGGTGGTCTAGAGAGAGATCCGTGAACCCGGTGAACTATGAGAGGATCCTAAGTTTAAAAAGGATTCGAGGATGAATCCTATTTAAGGAGGGGAGAATTTATAACGACCGGTAGTTTGTACTACTATTTTTATACTACTGTTACAGAGTGGTACTGTTATATTGCGGGATGAGTAATATATAATATAACTTATGTTCGAGCACATATGCATTCATGGAACGACTTTGGGGACGATTGGTAAATTCCTCGAAGTCCCGGTACGAAACTGTACAATATTTCCCTTCGGATAGCCCATAGTATTTGGGGCATAACTTCCTCATAAGAACTCCGATTTTTATAAAATTTATATCGTTGGAAATCTAAGATCGAGACCTACAACTTCTACATTGAAGAGTTTTCCACAATCGGAACAAAAATAGGTAAAAAACGCAAGTCACAATTCAGATAAATAGTGATTTCAGGGTCAAATGCAAAAATCCCAAACTTTCCACAGACTTATACACTTTTCCACAACTTACAATATCTAAGGCACCCTACTATATAAATAGTGTACTTTTCACAAATTACAAAATTTTGGAAACATAAAGAAAGGAAGAAAAACGTGGAGAGAAAGAGAAAGAAGAAACGTGGAAGGAAGCAGAAGAAGAAGAAAAAGAAGAATGAGAGAGAGAAAGGAAGAAGAAGGAAGAAGGAAGAAGGAAAAGAAAAGTGATGAGGCAAGTTGAGTATGGGAGACTTGAAGAATGAACAAAATCAAGCAAGGAAAGAGGTAAGAAATCCATGACCGAAATTATGGAATTTCAAGTTTTGAAAAGTTAATACTTGTGTAGTGTTGGGGTCTTAGTTGTGATAATGATAGTGTGATTTCTTTGACAATAAAACAATAGAAACATTGATAAATCCCAACTTGTGGGTTTTGGGTATAACTTTGGGAAGTTTATAAGATAGATTAAAAGTTGAGTTGTTGATGAACTGGTAATTTAATAGATGTGAAATTAAGTGTAAGATGATGTATTGTGTATCATTTTTTAGTATGGAAGTGTTGGTATGGAGTGGATTTTGATGTTTTGAGCTTTGCATGAACTTAGAGAAGCAAAACAGAATCCTGGAAACCCAGGTCGCGTCGCGACGCTGAAGAACTTTGCGTCACGACGCAAGAGGAAAATGAAGACATGCTTCTGGACGCTGCGCGTCACGACACGCAAGGGTTTGCGTCTCGACGCGAGGCATAAAATTTCCCAAATCAGTTTTAAACCTATAGTTCTGCCCTAGCGTGTTAGAGACCACCCTTAGGGTCTCGTATCAGTTTGTAAACATATCCTATATCAAATTATGATCATCATAAGCCTCGTGTATATAATATATGGATGTATCTTTAAGCATAGTGAAGTATCGAGGATTACTTTACTACGTTAATGCTAATTAAGTTTCCGATCATAGATTATCCACATGAACTACAATCTCCTTCGACAAGGGATCCAGTGCCAGCCAAATTCCAAAACAGTGAGTGGACACTCTTCTTTTAAACTAATTTTTATTTTATTTCAGAATTATATTTTACGCTTTAGGGCGTTAGAAGAAGATTTTTTACAGTTATTTTCATATAAATTTATGTTGAGAAAGTAAATGTTTTTCAGAAAACATTGTGTACAGTTTTGAGACTCAAAGTATGATTTTTTATGTTTTTTTCGGGGGCATGGGGGAAAAACCCACCCCAGTATGCAACTTGATACAGTTTGGATTAACGGACATAGACATGTGCACATGTAGAGGGCTGAAGGGACGATGATACGTAACGCCCTTAGATCCTAGAGTAGGGCTAGGAGGACGGCGATACGTAACGCCCCTAAACCCTAGTTTCAAAGCTTGGGTGGTAGCATCGATTCGTACCCCCAGTTCTAGTTTGTGGCTTGGGGGACGGCGATACGTAACGCCCCATGACTACCAGTTTCAGAGACAGTAGTGTCATGTTTTGGGGGACGACGACACATAACGCCTCAAAGTCATGGATTTGCACTACTGGCTACAGTTAGACATATGGGGGGACGACGATACAGAACACCCTCATACGTCCAGGTTTTCAGATACAGATCAATACTCAGACATTAGATTTTCAGAAAAGTTGTTTTCAGAAAAGCAGTTTTCAGAAAAATAATTCTCATAAAGTAGTTTTCAGAAAGGATAAGTTTTAGAGATTTCAAGTAAAGTTTTCATAAAAGAGTTTTCATATAGGTTATTTCTTTGAAACTTTGGTTTTAGAATCAAATGATTTTAATCTGTATTTCAATTGTTTTACCATACACTCACTTAGATAGTATAACGATCTAACCCCCTCACTCTCAATTTCCCTGTTTTACAGGTATTCTCGGAGGACGAGTTCGGAAAGACGGATACTAATGCAGTCACTAGGGTATGGAGTCCATCAGTTTAAGTCAGAGAGAATAGAAGTCTAGTCAGAGTTAAGTAGAAGTCTGGTATTAGTATTTGATAATTTGTAGTCATTGTTAAGACCAGTGTAATGTTATTTTGTATTGAGTAATTTATATTGAGTTTGTAATTTATGTTAATGAGTTTGGGTGTTGGTCTCATGTCTAAGATTTTGATTAATAAAAAGGTTATTGTTATTGGATATGATGGGTAGTCAGAGGCTTATGGGGTTAGTACGGTCTATCCCTTGCCGGTAATATCTCCATGATCGGGGATGTTACATCCACACCTAACGAACAGACAGAGGTCTGATCTAAATAGATCGGTGATGTGACTGTCATCAAAGTGTGGAGGATATCTCATATATCCACAGTGGTATCTCAAGTCGAATGATCACTATGCTACTCAACCCGAGAAGATTCTTATTGACATTGGTGTACCATCTATTAAGAATCTTCGGTGAGTCGTTTAATGTTTCTCAAATATAAATACCTACATGGCTATACGAGTCTCCCAAGACTCATGGTTCATTGGTATAAATCATCGGACCAAGTCTCGATATACGACAAATACTGGTCTCAGTGGATTTAACTAACCGACCCATGTTAGTAAATCTTGACCAAGAACTTTATTTGAGAACAAATAACTTATAGTGGCGCTTCCCAATTTCTATTACAAACTACTTTGTAATAGCTCACTATGTTGTAGATTATAGGGTCTTTGTCTAATATATACATATCACTAAATCATATTTAGTCTCAATCAAATCATAATTAGATCGAATACGTATATAAAAATAAGAGGTGTCACCATAAATAAGTAATATTATGGAAAAAGAAATTGTTTGTATTCATGAGTCGGACATAAATAGGATCCGGATTGGCACTCCGAACATCAACCCTAACAATAAAATTTTTACTTACAACTCATGATCATATGTTACCATGTATGTTGATAATATATGTCAAATTAGCATATGAAAATTAAATTTAAATAATTTTATAGAGAATTCATAAATTAAATAATTCAAAAGGAAACAAAAAATTAGGGGTGATCACGGTTTCGGGTCAAACCGCAACCCGACTCGAACCGCACCAACCCGAACCGCACCGCGCGGTTTGATAAAAAATTAAAAATGATTTCGGGTTAATCGGAACCAAACCGTAAATTTCGGGTCGGTGTGCGGTTTTGACCTAACCTCGACCCGAACCGCCCAAAATCGTAAATTTTGATTCAAACCGTGACCCGAACCGCCTAAACCGCCGACCCGCATTCAAATTAGATATTATTTTATATTTTTCTTCTTCTTTAACCATGAAATTTAAGATATTTAATGATCATATGACAATATGCAATGTATAAATAAAAATTAGGTATTTTTTCTCTTCAATTATTATGTGAAAACACACAAAATTTCCTTAAAAAATTTTATAATCCAAACCGCTGACCCGAACCGCCCAAACCGCTAAACCACCAGCCCGAACCGCCACGGTTTTCCTTATCAAATTTGCGGTTTCAGTTTCTAATTTCTCAAATCGCCAACCCACGCGGTTTGAAGTGAAAAACAAAAAAATCGACCCAAACCGCACCGCGAACACCCCTAGAAAAAATAACATGTTAATAAATAACTTAAAAATAAAAATATTTTTTGTATTTTTTTACACACAAAAAAATAATTTTTTAAAAAAATAACACACAAAAATAAAATCATTCTAATCAACTATCCCTTCCCCCAACGAAATTGAGACATGTTCCCTATTGTCTGAATAAAAAGAAGTAGAGTTTAGAAGACATGACCTGATTAATGTGGTATTGAAAATTGAATCTACAACACTGCTACTAAAAAGAAGCTTAAGACAATAAAAAAAAAATTGAAATGTAGTCATGCTTGTGGCTCACATCTTCCTCTAGTTATACGTCCAGTAACGGCTTGAACACCCCCTATGGGCCGAAGATATACTTCTCATTCAATTTTCTTATAAATTAGCAAACATGGTCTTTTAAAGTCAGATTCCCGAGACTATAATTTAGAAAGTTTTTTATTTTCTTACACAAAATAATAAAAAATATAAATGAATTTTTTTAAAACACACAAAACAACACAAAGGTGAAAAAAATACAATAATGTTAAATTATTATTCTACCTATTAAATTTTATTCCTCGACAACAGCGTTAAAAACAAGACACACTCACAAAGTGGTTCTTTACTACCAAGTATAAGAGTGTCGAAGTAATAAAATAACCTGGTAAGTCCAGGATCGATCCACATGGAATAGATTTAATATGATAAAATAATAATTCAACGAATAAAAAATAATAAAATAAAATAATGGGGTTAAAGGATGTACTCTTGATATTTCAAATATAAAAATAATGTATATTTTTTATAAAATATAAAATATAATTATTTCCCTATCAATTTATTTCATTATTATCATGTATTAATTATGACAACACATGTAATCTGCCTAATTGATAATTAGTCTTGCCAAGGTACTGAATATGCCAAAACATGTAGAACCGTATTGTCTATAACTAATCCAGATTTTTAATAGTCCACTCTCTCATATTTACGGAATTCAAGTATTATCTGTGCGAATCGGGGACTGTCTACAACTAGTCAAGAGTCATCAATAAATTGGAAAGAGTATGAATTTTATTTGGGAAATAATCACAAATTATAAAAGATAATATAAATAAAAATCACTTATATTTTCATACCAAGGGGTTCATTATTTACCCCAACATGATGTAAATTAGCAAAAAAAAATGTAAATAAAAACACAAAATTTTATTAATAAAATAAAAAGAAATAATAAAAGGAAAAATAAAATAAAACACATAGGATACTTACCCCAAATCCCCCGAGAGAAGAAAATAAAATAACACATCCGGACTGGAAGAGAGCTCCCCCCTCCCCCGAGGTGCCGAGCACCTCCTTTAATAGGAGGTGTCTTGGCACCTAATATTTACAAAGCTAATGCAATAATACATTGTTTTACAATTTCCATCACATTTCCATATATATATATATATATATATATAAATCCTGGTGAGACCTCTAAAATATTATATATATATATATATATAATATTATATAGAAAAAATCTCGATGGGACCTCCAAAATATATTATATTATATTATATATTATATATATATTATAATAATGATAATACAAAACATGTGTAACTAAATACATCATAAGCTCATTTTTTTGTCAATCTAAACATGATGAATATTTTCCAAGTCCGATGTAAATTTAGTTGTCACACACTTTTTGGTTTCCTGGGTCCTGGAATTCAGATCTCATATCCATTTTTCCCGTTGAGCTTCCACATCAGTATTTTTCATACACAATAAATAAATAAAATAAACACAGAAAAATATAGAAAACATAAACTTAATTATTATTTCACAAATGTGCTAAATTAAGGGGATTAATGAAACTACAAGTGTAAAATGATTAATTTTTCTTTTAATAAATATGCACTTTTTAGGGCACTAAGTGTTAAAACACTTATACAAACTTAATTGCTTGAGTTAGAGAGGTTACAAAATCGAACTTATTCACTTTTTTTCTCCTTTTTTTTTTTAACTCAAGCTCTACTGTTTTACGCAAATAATCATTGTTTATTGAGGCAAGATGTTCAGTTACTAAGTAAAAGCATGATTATTTTTTTAATTAGTTTTTTTTTTAAAATAAAAACACAAATTCCATTGCTTTTAGGTGTTGCCTCCAACAAAGTAGAGAATTGAATATTATAAAATTTTCAATTACAACTCATGATCATATGTTACCATGTATATTGATAATATCTGTCAAATAAACATATGAAAATCAAATTTAAATAATTTTATAGAGAATTCACAAATTTAAATATTTCAAAAGGAAAGAAACTGTAACATCCCCAATCAAAGAGATGCTACCAGCATGGAATAGGCCGTATTATCCCCCTGAGCCTCTGACTTTCTACCAATGAACAATATTAATACTATTTTCTCAATCAAAATCTTATGTATGGGACCGTTGCCCAAACTCGACAACATGAAAAGAAAACACAATATTAATAACTGAATACTCAATAACGTTTACTCTTATAACTTTATTGGTAAACATTTTAACTTTATACAAGGACTATCACAAAACCAATGATAGATACATGATTTTTTTTTAACTCTGACTGAACTCTCTCTCTTTGACTTGACCTGGTGGACTCCAATACCCTAAGGACTGCCATCAGTATCCGTCCTCCAAAGCTCGTCCTCCGAGAATACCTGTAAAACAGAGAAACTGGGAGTGAGGGGTTAGACCGTTTGTACAATCTAAGTGAGTGGACGATTTAAAATGAAAAATGAAATACTATTATGAAAATACTTGGTTCTAAAACTAAAATTCTCCCAGGAAATCTTGTCTGAAATCTCTTTCGTACAACTTATCTTTTTTGAAAGTCTCTTATAAATATATTGTTTCTGAAAACTTTTCTTTATAGAAAATCTCTCTCTGGAAAACTAACTTTGAAGTCTGTATTTAAAAACTTTTTCTGAAAACTGATCTCTGTCTCTGAAAACCTCACGTATCGGGACATTACGTATCGTTGTCCCCCTATATGCCTAACTAAAGCCAGGAGTGCAAATCCATGACTTTGAGGTAATACGTATCGTCGTCCCCCAATGCAAACCACTCCTATCTTTGAAACTAGTGGGCTTGGGGCGTTATGTATCAACGTCCCGCAAGCCATTGAACTAGAAATAGGGGTGCGGATCTATGCTACCCTCCAAGCTCTGAATCTAGGATCTAGGGGCATCTTGTTGGGGTTGGTGCTCAGAGCGCCAATCCGGACCGTATTTATGTCTGATTCATGAATACGAACATCCCATTTTCCCCTAATATTACTTATTTATGGTTGCACCTCTTATTTTTATATACGTATTCGATGTGATTACGATTAGATTGAAACTAAATGTGGTTTAGTGATATGTATATATTAGACAAAGGCCCGGTAATATATAATGCAGTACACAGTTACAAAGTTAGTTTGTAATTGACATTGGGAAGTTTCACTGTTAAATGTATATTATCAAACATAGTTCATGGTCAAGATTTACGAACATGGGTCGGTTAGTCAAATCCATTGAGACCAGTACATGAAGTATATCGAGTCTTGGTCCGTTGGTTTATCCCAATGAATCATGAGTCTAGGGAGACTCGTATAGACGTGTAGGTGTTTATAGTGGATAAACACAGAACGACGCATCGAAGATTCTTAATGGATGGTACATCAACGTCAATAAGAATCTTCTCAGTTGAGTAGCACTTGTGATTCTTAGAATTGAGATGACATTGTGGGCACATGAGACATCTTCTACACTTAGATGGCAGTCACGTCACCGATCTATTTAGATCAGACCTCCTTCTGTTCATTGGGTGTAGATAGATCCTCAGGGTGTCCTGTGAGTATCGAGATAGGATCCGTCAGTCTTGTGTATCAGAGAATAGGTAGTCCATATGATTAGCAATCAGATAAAATCATGGGCCCGTGGTACAGTTTGGAAGCCAGTTCTAAACATTCTTTTAGAGATTGCTAATAGAATAGTCGACTGGATAATCCCCATAGAGATTTGACGTTTACATCTATATCTCTGGGATTTATCCGGATACATGTGACGGAGGAATTATACATTTTCCATGACCTCGACCTGTATGATTCAGCGAGTTTATCCGTGATCGTCATAATTTACGGGTGGATAGATTATGGACACGAAATTGGATTTCGTGACGGATATGCCTGAATCTAGAGAGTCTCAATAATGAAATATACTCGTAGAGCACTAGGGCAATAATTATAAATGATATTGATTATTTATAAAGTCGTTTAAAGGTTAAACGCAAAATACATGTGTAAGGACCCGATAGTCATTTCCTTAATTTTTGTGTATTTGCTTTTAATACTTGATTAATTCAAATACAATTAATTAATTGTCAAATTGAGATATTTGACTAATATCATAAATGAATATATGTATTTGATATTTGATGTAAATATTATACATATATTTAATAAATTTGTATTTAATTAATTAATTACTTATTTAATTGTTAAATGATTAAATTAATTAAAATATAAATATCTTAAGGTTTAGATATTTGTTTTAATGACTAAGTTGCCATTGTTGACTAAGTTGAAATTATCATTAAAGTGTAATGATCATTTTATCAACTTGGCAAAATGAAATTCAAATGAAATGAAATTAATATAACTTGTTTTTTCTTAGGCCAAATTCGGCCAAAGCAAGTTTATGGACAAGTATATATTGTTTCATTTATTTTAGGGTTTCATTAACCTAATACACTTTCTCAAACTCCATTAAAAAGAAAGAAAAGAAGCTAGAGAGAAAGAAAAGGAAAAATCAGAGAAAGCTTGGATTTATGTAAGTATTTCCAACTTGCTATTAGAGAGAAAATTGCTCCTCTTGTTTTTGGAAACATCTTGTGATATTCTTAAGTTTTTCCATTCTTTATTCTTTGTACTTTTGATGGATGAAAGTTTGATGAAGGTGTAATGCCTGTATGATGTTGGAAGATTGTTACTAGTGTAGTAATAAACATCCTTTTATGGTTTTAGAACCTTGTTGCTAATCTAGAGTTGTTGACCCACTCTTAAATGACCTAGATTTGATCTATAGTTATTTCATTAGGTTGATACTTGATTTGGATGGAAGAAACATGATTGAAGTATTGGATTTAACCAATTTGGTCTAATTTGTCCAATTTGAAGAAATTGAAAAATTAGGGTTTAAGACCACTTCCAAATTTGGGGCTATTCATTTATATGGTGTATTTAGATGTGTATATGATGCATGTAAAATATTGGGTTGATTGGATTTTTCCTTGATGTGTTTTGAACCATGAAAGTACAAAATGCACATTTGCCCACCAAAATGAGGCTCTCGGCCAAGGATGAAATTTTGGGGTTTTTTGTTCCTAATTGTATTTTGATATTTGGGACATGTTAAATTCATCCTAGAAATGATTTATAATTATTCAAAAAAAATTTGAACAATTTCGGATTAAAATAACCAAAGTGTTATGTTTAAGGGCAATTCGGTAAATTCACATGAATATGATTTATGATGTTTTATTTTGTAATTTGATTATTGGATGATAAAATAAATAAGCTTATTTTATTAATCCGAGAAAAAGTTTTGAAATTGGAAAATTTGATTTTCCGCCGTTTCCGCTGCGTTATCGGATATCCGCAATAAAACCCCTTAAAAATGGTATCAGAGCGAGTCTGATTCTAGGCCCCCTTTAAAATGATTAGCTTGTTTAATCATGTTTTCTTGACTTTATACATGCATGTTATAACCTAATTTGATTAGATTTAGGGTGTATGACACTTAATGGAATTGTTGGAGTTCTACGGTCCCAATGATCGAATAACAAGCATAAAACACATGTCAATACAATCGAAGAAAGTTAAGGAATACTTACATCGAGCGGTTGAGCGATGCGGTAGAAAACAAAAACTTTTTCTGCCCTTTGAGAAACTCGACAGTGGGCTATTTTGCAGTCCTCATTTTCGGCTTCAATCTTCCTCCAAGCTTTGGTTGATGGTGATTCCAAGCACACTGGTGGGTTTCCCCATCACCTTCACAAGACTCCAATGTGTGCTAGCACTTGTGATTTTGCAACAAAATCATGACTTTTGCTTCTCCATGGCTCACGGTTTTGCTGAACCAGTGAAGGGAAGAAGAATGCCTCCAAGGCCGAGAGAGAGAGAAGAAAATGAGGGAGAGAGAGTTGGTTGTTACAAAAAAAAAGTGTATATATAATTTATTTTCAAAAACAAATAATCATATAAAATTTTTCTTTTTCCAAAAAAGTCAAGCCATTAAGGCTCCAACCACTCACATCAACTCCCATCAATCAATGAATAGTGACTGCGTCAATCACTCAAAGTGAAAGACATCTATCACTTGATTGACGAATGATATGACGCTAGAAGCGACTAGCGATCTGACGCTTGATTTGACTTGAGTGCCGCATTCGAATTCGAAATGCGAATGTGCTAGCAAACAATCCCAGGCTCGGGTTCGCTAATTCCAAATTAACGAATTTTCCGTTGCGACGTAATTAATTAATTATGCCTAGCAAAATCACTATTCACGTCGCTAACGAATTAATTCTAAATTAACTCGTTCGCCCAAATTAAAATCTAATTTCAATTCCGCGTCGAAATCCAATTTCGTTTAATATATCGAATATATTAATTTATCGATTAATTCCAAATTAATCGTTATCTCTCTTTAAATGATATTTTATCCCAGATAAAATATCTCCGCAATTAATCCCAGATTAATTTTCTCTCTCATCTAATTAATCCCAGATTAATTAAAGTGCAAGTCATACGTCATCGGTGAATCTTCGGGAAGTGACCCATGAGATCCCCGTATATGTTGGCAGTAAATCGGGTCGTCGGACTATCTGAACACGTAAGTACCTTGTACTACGTTTCTACCGATTTACAAGACAAGGTTGGCTTCTAGCAAAGCGCCATGCCTACCCAATTCTCCAGAAATATCCTTACAGGAATATAGCGATCTATATCAGGCGTAGTATACGTAGTATTGCGTATTTCGATCCAGTATCGGATGTCACGTGCTAGGCCTGGGGCTGGAATTGTGTCTGCCCCGTACGAAGCACATATCGGATCTCTGGTAACTAGTCTCTATATCGGATAAACATGACCTTGTCATTTTATCCCGATGACTGCAGTACATAAGAGAACCAGTACCGTATCCTACGTGACCATCATCTCCATTATGACTGGAGTGATACTTCCGTCTTGACATCACACCCAACACACTACGATTCTCAATATACCCAGCAGAGGCGTACACAGAACTTGTTAAAGTCCTGGATGACCAAAACCAAAGTATATTGATTGTCACAAGTATTAGCGGTGCAAGTCTCAAGTTAAGACCAAATACACCTACCCTGATTTCGGACTTCCATAGACACATAGTCATACTACCAATGGAATTCCGAGGGGGTCTATCCAGAGCGAAGCTGTTTCCCGTATCATCGGTAAACACAACCTCCTATTACACTTGCATGAGTATCATATACCCAAATATATGAGAACTATGTCGTTATGCCCTCATAACGCGCACAAGTGTAATACTAGTCTTTTACGCATTATTGATGTCCAATCTCGATAATACTCTGACTAGGGATATTTAATGATTTATCCTTCATGGATTGAAACTGTCTCATATCTTCTCAATCCAAGAACAAATCACAGGGACCTCATATCATTTATACATCATGGTGATATAATCACAAATGATAAGAGAGCAATATCATTTGTCACATAGTTAATTTGTACAACAACACCATGATCTGTACAAATAGTGAAGCTATGGGTCATAACTGTCCAACAGGAATATCCCCGCTTAATAAGGTTTTAAAGTAACTAGTATTTGGATTACTTGTTTCTTGGTCCGTCTTGTCAATACGGTTTATAAATATTTTTCCGTGACTACATCCGAGACCGTGCCTCTACTGTGAGGTCGTAGCCGATAGAGATTTATTTAAGCCGGATGTATATTAGATACTAGATAAATTCAAGCGAAAGCGGAATCCTGAACGTGCCCTAGCTGTCATGGTTACGCAAGTAACTTGAGTTTATCATTGATAAGTTTAACCTTGGTACGTCTCCTTGTGGGCCTGCCTTAGCAGCGACAATGAGAAATGACCAGGACCAGAACCTCGGAGTCACTAGTGAGTGATTGACAATGAGTTGTCTACCTGTGAATATACGTAGGCGAGACCGTGCCTTTGCTGTGAGTCGAAATATATTCATGGGGTCCAATTCCCATTATGAAATTCGATTTAATTATTGAATTCTCATTTTTCCGTTGGGGATTACGGTATTATGAAAAATAGTGGGAGACACTGCTAAGTTTAAAATATTCCATAACTTTGGCAGTGTGTGTTATTATGGAAATTGCCGCTTATTTGTTTCCTTATTCTATTGTTTATATAGAATTAAACTTTTATTTACTGCACACATATTTTGATATGTTATCTGACTTGAATCTTGGTTGCAGATATTCTAGAATAGGTTCTAGATACTATTCGACTAGGATATTATTAGATTGGTCTAAACCATCGGGAACTGTTGTTCCGATTTTCTTGAAAAATCAAGATGGTTAATGACTTAGTTTCTAAGTCATGATAGATAATCTAGATAGATATCCCTTTTAGGATATAATACTTTAGAGAGAATAGTTTCTTATGCAGTAAGAATTGACTTGAATTAGTTCATGTCTCGAGATTCTTGACTGGCATTAAGAAAGCCCCATTAGGTATTTGTTTATCTAGTAATGACGCTTCTTAGCTTTAATGACCTTTAGAGGCAATGTGTCTGACACAATTTGCTAATCAGTTATTTGCAATTTTTGTGAATAGTTGAATGCAAATAGTAAAGCTAAAGAAATGAGATACGTATAATTGTGTATATAAAATATCGATTTTCACAATACAACAACTATAGTTATTAGATACCATATCTCCCGTCTAATTATTTAAAATATTAGTTAACGATTGTTTTTTGATATTTGATATCGGAACTTGCGACTATTGGATAGTTACTTGTTCTTAATAAACAGTTGTTATATATATTTTAAATACAACTAGTAATGTCATTGAAGTAGAGATAAACATTAAGAAAAATTATTCGGTAAAATAAATAATTTAGAACGGTGCATTATGAGTTTAATCACTTAAGCATTAGATGCTTATTCCGTATGGTAAATGATGGTTTGATACGAGATCACACCACACATCCTTATCCATTTAATGAGTATTGTATTCATGAAGGTGATTAAGATCTCGTTTAACCAATGATTGTCATTGGACCACCAGATTTATTAAACTGATACATTAGATGTTTGTAGTTTAATAAATAATAATTGCTTAAGATAGTTTTCTTTATTTCGTAACTTAGTTAATGAATTGTCATAACTTAGTTACGTGTTTCTGAAGGAACACATATTGAACATCTTGAAATGATCAAGAACTTTCAATCTGTTCTAATGAAATACATATTGAACATATTTGACTGGTTCAAATATATTCAATCTAAAATTTTGAAAACGTGATCCTTAAAATTCATAACAAGTCTTTGAATTGTTCAAAGATGTTTGATATGATCAAACATATGAATTTAAAGCAATTAGTTCTAAGGTTATTCAATGAATATGATTCTTACTCAATATTATACTTCCACGATTTCATCTTGATGGAATTAAGCAGTGGGAGCAGTCGAATCTTATATGATTTGATTCGTTTGATATTGAATATTACCGAATTAGTTTCAATACTCTTGGGGTTATGCTCCATTAAGACTAATTCATTTCTAATAATTAATGTTCCATTAATTTCTACAGTTACATATATGATATGTATAGGAAGAAAATCCGAATCTTGAAAAGTTTGAGATTTGAATATTTCTTTTATATAATAGTTATATAATGGAAATTACTTACACCTTGGAGGTATAAGTAAATTTTTATCATTTATTCTATTTTATAGAATATTGTATTCTATTTAATAAAATATCTTTCCTACGATCCTAAGTAATAAAATTGTTTTATTACTTGGTGTGTAACATCAGATATTAATTATTGTAGAAAATACTTGACTTATTGAAGTCAATTGTGAGAATGATAAACTATAAATGGAACTACGTAATTAATAAGATGAAACAACCCTTATACATCTTCTATATAAGTTTAATAGGATATCGGAATCATTTACGAGTATTTGATACTTAATGATTCTGTTGTTTTCTTACCGAAGAAAAATATCCTATAACTTAAAATAGAAGCGATATTTGATATCGATTCTGGAAGTTCACCATTGAACCATAGATCTAAGATTGTTCATAGTTTACTACGATCAAGTTTTGAACTTGATTACGCTTTCATTATGAATTAGTTCATGATATGTGCTAATTGTTTGCGCAGTGAAAGCAGTGTGAGCTTATTAAAGGTTTGACCATTATAGTATGATAGTGAGAAAAGTTATACTCATCAATCTATTGTAGATTCTGAGAAAACTTATCTCTAGTCACACTAATTGAACAATTAGAGATATATTGGTTAATGTTGATATTAAACTGTACATTTTAACTAAAGAATACAAAGTGGCGTTTTTGAATGACCTATTCAGATAAGAGATCAGTTGTGATTTCTTTGTTTGAAGAGTTCATTCTGGAATGGCCCTAGAGTTTGTGTTCTGTTGAGATCGCAGTTTAGTGTGCTAGCTTATAGAGCCTATTGTAGACTTTGATAAGTCTTCTGGAAATTCGTGTTCTCTATTTTTGACATCAGTCAGATTGTCTGATCTTGTCAAAGTATAGAGGTACATATGTGATTGAAGTGTTAGTATGAGCGTACAAATTACTTTCTAGTGTTATATATCCTAACAACATTATCATTATTATAGTAATAATGAGATGTTTGTCAGGTAAAAGATTTACCTAAGTCTTCTTTACTCCGTGAAAGCAGTGGGAGTAGTCTCTGTTATATTTGATATAAAGTTTTATATAAGATATAAAACTAAGAGACTTGTGAGATACTCCTATTATTCGTACATTAGATATGATCTAATAAAGGACATAACTAGGCTATCTGTATGACTGTTAGTATAACTGTTGGACAATTATTATGTGTCTTATATAAAGTATTCATCTTTCGTAAATGATGATTCCTTTTTCGAAGGAGATATTGATTAGAATGTCTAATCAATCTTATGTATCATTTGATGATGACATAATAAATACTTTATAATGTACGATTGTAGATATCGATTTAATCTTAATTGTTACGAGTTATTTTTATATCCTATAGACCATAGGATGGATCTTGAAACACGTTCTTTGTGATCTTTGAGATATTAAGAACGAGTTTCTAATACATGGAGAATACATTTTGCAACCAATAGGGTCATATTAGTTTTGAGACTAATTATGACGTTAGACAGTCTACGTCATAAAGAGTCACAAAAGATGCAGTGGGAGTGTCACGAAAGATTCTACTATTTAGTGGAATTAGATGCAACTTATGAAGTATTAACTTATGAAGTTGCATAGTGACCTTATAAATTAGAAGTTTTATATTGGTGTTGTGCTTGCGGTTGTCCGCATAGTATTTTGGATTTGATCCCTGAATACTTGGACAACTCAGTAGCTGTAGCACAATACTGATGTAGCGTCTCATTCGTATTAATGTATAATTTAGATTCTATGAAATATGAAAGATGCTGGCTATGGGAAACGATTGAGTTTGTTTGACAAACTCATTATGTTATAGCGGACTTACTTCTTGTTGACTACCTCTTAAGTGCTTGGTGAGCTTTTGAGGGCTATGTGTATACGATACACATTGAGATGTGTATATGATACCGTGGATTGGCACTAGAGCAAGTGGGAGAAATTGTTGGGGTTGGTGCTCAGAGTGCCAATCCGGACCGTATTTATGTCTGATTCATGAATACGAACATCCCATTTCCCCTAATATTACTTATTTATGGTTGCACCTCTTGTTTTTATATACGTATTCAATCTGATTACGATTAGATTGAAACTAAATATGGTTTAGTGATATGTATATATCAGACAAAGTCCCGATAATATATAATGCAGTACACAGTTACAAAGTTAGTTTGTAATTGACATTGGGAAGTGTCACTGTTAAATGTATATTATCAAACATAGTTCCTGGTCAAGATTTACTAACACGGGTCGGTTAGTCAAATCCGTTGAGACCAGTACATGTCGTATATCGAGACTTGGTCCGATGGTTTATCCCAATGAACCATGAGTCTAGGGAGACTCGTATAGACGTGTAGGTGTTTATAGTGGATAAACACTGAATGAATCACCGAAAATTCTTAATGGATGGTACACCAACGTCAATAAGAATCTTCTCGGGTTGAGTAGCACTTGTGATTCTTAGACTTGAGATGCCATTGTGGGCACATGAGACATCTTCTACACTTAGATGGCAGTCACACACACCGATCTATTTAGATCAGACCTCCGCCTGTTCGTTGGGTGTAGATAGATCCTCAGGGTATCATGTGAGTATCGAGATAGGATCCGTCAGTTCTGTGTATCAGAGTATATGTAGTCCATATGATTAGCAATCAGATAAAACCATGGGCCCGTGGTACAGTTTGGAAGCCAGTTCTAAACATTCTTTTAGAGATTGCTAATAGAATAGTCGACTGGATAATCCCTATAGAGATTTGACGTTTACATCTATATCTCTAGGATTTATCCGGATACATGTGACGGAGGAATTATACATTTTCCATGACCTCGACCTGTATGATTCAGCGAGTTTATCCGTGATCGTCATAATTTACGGGTGGATAGATTATGGACACGAAATTGGATTTCGTGACGGATGCCTGATCTAGAGAGTCTCAATAATGAAATATACTCGTAGAGCACTAGGGCAACAATTATAAATGATATTGATTATTTATAAGTCGTTTAAAGGTTAAACGCAAAATACATGTGTAAGGACCCGATAGTCATTTCCTTAATTTTTGTGTATTTGCTTTTAATACTTGATTAATTCAAATACACATTAATTAATTGTCAAATTGAGATATTTGACTAATATCATAAATGAATATATGTATTTGATATTTAATGTAAATATTATATATATATTTAATATATTTTATATTTAATTAATTAATTAATTATTTAATTGTTAAATGATTAAATTAATTAAAATATAAATATCTTAAGGTTTAGATATTTGTTTTAATGACTAAGTTGCCATTGTTGACTAAGTTGAAATTATCATTAAAGTGTAATGATCATTTTATCAACTTGGCAAAATGAAATTCAAATGAAATGAAATTAATATAACTTGTTTTTTCTTAGGCCAAATTCGGCCAAAGCAAGTTTGTGGACAAGTATATATTGTTTCATTTATTTTAGGGTTTCATTAACCTAATACACTTTATCAAACTCTATTAAAAAGAAAGAAAAGAAGCTAGAGAGAAAGAAAAGGAAAAATCAAAGAAAGCTTGGATTTATGTAAGTATTTTCAACTTGCTATTAGAGAGAAAATTGTTCCTCTTGTATTTGGCAACATCTTGTGATGTTCTTAAGTTTTTCCATTCTTTATTCTTTGTACTTTTGATGGATGAAAGTTTGAAGAAGGTGTAATGCATGTATGATGTTGGAAGATTGTTACTAGTGTAGTAATAAGCATCTTTTTATGGTTTTAGAACCTTGTTGCTAATCTAGAGTTGTTAACCCACTCTTAAATGACCTAGATTTGATCTATTTATTTCATTGTGTTGAGACTTGATTTGGATGGAAGAAACATGATTGGAGTATTGGATTTAACCAATTTGGTCTAATTTGTCCATTTGAAGAAATTGAAAATTAGGGTTTAAGACCACTTCCAAATTTGGGGATTTTCATTTATATGGTGTATTTAGATGTTTATATGATGCATGTAAAATATTGGGTTGATTGGATTTTTCCTTGATGTGTTTTGAACCATGAAAGTGCAAAATTCACATTTGCCCACCAAAATGAGGCTCTCGGCCAAGGATGAAATTTTGGGGTTTTTTGTTCCAAATTTTATTTTGATATTGGGGACATGTTAAATTCATCCTAGAAATGATTTAGAATCATTCAAAATTAATTTTGAACAATTTCGGATTAAAATAACCAAAGTGTTATGTTTAAGGGCAATTCGGTAAATTCACATGAATAGATTTTTTGATGTTTTATTTCAAATTTGATTATTGGATGATAAAATAAATAAGCTTATTTTATTAATCCGAGAAAAAGTTTTGAAATCGAAAATTTTGATTTTCCGCCGTTTCTTCTGCTTGCGTTACCGGATATCCGCAATAAAACCCATTCACATATGTCATCCTAATCCTGAATTAGGATCTGGGGGCGTTACATATCACCGTCCCCCAGTCCCCTACATGTGAACATGGCATCTGTTAATTCCATGTTTGTATCAAGTTACATATTGATGTGGGTTTTTTCCTCCATGCTTCGAAAACATAAAACCATGCTTTTGAAAAAATCTATTTCTAAAACATTTCTCGGAACATGCTTTTTATAATATAATATAAAACAAACTTGGCTCACGCCCTAAATACAGAAAATATAAGTCTGATATTTAAACCAATCATAAAGTAAAATCAACTTAAGAAAAAGTGTGTCTACTCACAGATTTGGAGTCTGGCAGGCACAACCCTCTTGCTGAAGAAAACTTCAATTCCTGCGATGATCTATAATTGTAAACTTTGATTAGAATGTGGGCTGGGAAATATTTTCTGAATTAAACTAAGTTTATCCACTCAAATACTTATCATTATTTCAAGGCATATCAAACTCGTATCATGATGTAATGTTTATTCACGAAGTGATACGAGACCCTTAGGGTGGCTTCTAACATGCTAGGGTGAA
>SKCR01008195.1:0-31674 GCA_019454045.1 Zanthoxylum bungeanum | reverse complement strand
TCTCACCCTTGGAGGATACGTAGGCAACTTAAATTTTTAAAAATTTAAGCTCAAGCTCTTCAATGTAATAATTTTTTTTTATTTATAAAATTAATGTCATTTATTTAATTAATTTTAAAAAAAAAGACTCTAAACCGGAACCGAACCGTTCGATTCCGGTTCGATTTAAGGTTCCGGTTCCATACTTGTGGAACCGAAAACCGACCCGCCGGCCGGGTCTAATCGCATGAATAAACTCAAGCCCATCTTCGTTGAGTATGCCGTGACTAATGCTATTTCTCATCGGTCGCATGACAGCAATTAGGAAAATTAGGCGTATCTGGGCCGCATGTGGGCTTTGGAGGAATACGCGAAAAGTTTTAAATTTCCATAATATTCCACTTTGTAGTTTTTTGAAAAAAATAATAACTAACTCTTTTTTTGTACAAAATTTGTGAGCGAAGCAAGGTGAACCGACAGAATCAGTGGTTCAACCATGTTGGAGGTTCGAAGTTGTTTTTCGCAAATTGCGAGGAACACTCCAAGGTAAATGGATATACATTTATTTAATTGTATTTTAACAATATTTAATTATTAATTAATTTTTTCGTCTGCAGAAAAACACTATGGGAGAGGTCACGGAGGACTTATAGCCTTTGACTAATGAGGAGCTTTCGCGTCAGGTTTTCTAGAACACCACCTCTTACAACATCGGACTTGACACTCGTTGGAACATGGCAGCGGCTACTTCTCGATCGTCCGACTCCTCAAAGCAGGTCTTCAGGGAGCAGTTGAAGCTGACTCAAGTTCAACATGAGATGTAGAATGTCGAGATGATAAGGAAAAAGGAGGGGCATGATCAAGAAACGGCAAAGTTGCAGAGGCTTGTGGAGAGATCGCTCATTCAGGCCAATATTGCAGGTTCGACCTCCACGGTTCCTCCAAGTGCGATAAACATAACACCGACCTCTACTGATCGTTCTGCATGCTTTTTTTATTTAATGTAATAAAACTTTTTTATGTAATAAAACATTTATTTTATATATAATAATAATTTTAATTTAATTTTTTTTATTTTTTTAAAAAATTAAAAAATAAAATATTATTAAAATATATGTGTAATTATCAATAATTAGATATATTTTTTATTTATTTTTAAATAGACGCTAAATGTCTGCATTTAGCATCGACAACACAAATGTCGACACTAATAGTTATCAACATTTAGTGATGCCAATTTGGCGACATTAAAAGTCCATGATCTTTAACGTCGCCTTTATTTATCGACGCAGAATTGTCCACTTTCTATTTCGCCGAATATTTATTGCAGGGACGACAACTGACGACACAAGATTGAATATATCGTGTCGCCAAAACTTCTCAATGCTAAAATTTTTTCTTAAACAACCTTTAGCATCAGTTTTCTGCGTCGCCGTCTTTCAATATCAAAAATTTAACTTAACATATTCCATGCAAAACAAACACTTATTAAATTTACGAGGATCAATCATTAGATAGAATCATATTCAATTTACGTGGTCAAGTTTCTTCTATCAAAAAAGGCCGAGTGCCTTGAAAGTTCAGACCGAATAAAATGGCTTTACTGATAGAATACTTGTTTTTGGCTCATAACATGATAATCAAAAATCTTTCGAATTTTTTCCTTCCTTTTAATGATCGTGATCTCAACTTCTTTTTAGTTTTAATGTCATGAACAAATTTTGAGGTATCAATATCTATATATTTTATATCATCCATAACTTTTTGTTAATGAATTAACTACTCCTAAGATCTTAGCTTAACCATTGTGGCTACAATGTATCTTGCGTTTTCAGCTCCACAACCCTCATTAAATAGTTTTATGAATCTCAAGACTTGTATTTGAAACTCAAGTTAATTTAAAATGATTTTTTCAAATCCAAAGATGACTATTTTGATTATTGAATCACGGTAGCTTCAATATGAATATGCATGTGACTGTATGTGTGTATATATATATAAAAAAAATCTTTTAATCAGGATGATTAGACGCTAATCAGTATTGTTTCACACAATTTTGTATTGTCTTTTAGAGTATTTGGATAAAATCCGGATTATAAAAACCAAACCGAAAGATGATTATATATATATATAAATATACACACACACCGCTAAACCACTTACTTGAAACCTATCTTTTATTTCAAACATTACTTTAGGAAGTTCATTTGCATCGTATTAACCACCTAGGTCAAACATTGTGGCACTAATAATTTTAAATTAATTTAGTTAATGCTCAATTGCACATATTAATTAATGAAGTCACTCCTTAGACTTTGATTAACATATGGTGAGAAGCCACATTGGCACGTAAGCATAACCAATTAATTAAAGAAAATAATACTTAATTATCCCATAAATTATCATAATGACACTTTACTTTAATCCTTGTAGTTCTAGTGAACATATAAGTTTCAGTCATTGTCGTTAAATTTATTTGTCAGTTGAATTACTTTTCATCAAATTTTAAAATAATTTTTTTTTTTTATATTTAAACAGTTTTTAGGGTATTTAAGTCATGTAACATCAAGTCATTAATTGGATTAAAAAAAAGAGAGAAACTTAAAATTTAAGGAATATATTTAACAACGGAGACTAAATTTTATATTTTCAAAATTATAGAAATTAAAATATCATTACGATAATTTATAGAGTAATTAGGTGTCATTTTCCAATTAATTCATCTCTAAAACATTAATTAAAAGGAAAAAACTATATTTTTTTTTAGCAAAATGTTTTGAAGAATGGAAGAAAAAAGCAAATGGAATAAAATTCAGACAACAGTCATCAGTTACTGGACATGTCTTATTCAAAATAATGCAAAGTAGATATTCCAGGAGGTTTCATGGAAAATGGAGTAGAAAATTGGGAAGAAAATCTACTCGAGCAATCTGGGCATGACCAAGAAATCAATTTTAAAGCCTTGGAAGAGGGGATCCAGTAAGAAATGATTGGAACAATGTGAGGGCTGGTGAAGGAGTTGTGTATGGAACCTCATGAGCAGCACCTCTGACTGTTGCAAATGTCAAATATGTCATGTTCTTTCCATCTTCCAATGCACCAAATGACTGTGACCATCCTCCCACCTGCAATTCCATTTTTCATTTTAATGCGAAATCACTCAATGACTTATTATCTCGAGTTCTAAGACCGTATTTCTGTTATTAAAGAGACGGACAGTAACACAGAATCATTAATTGTCAAATATAAGCGATGAAAATACAGTTTAGTGTGTCAGAGTTTTGACATACCTGCTGTTTATCATACCATTACCATAAGTTGTAAAAGGAAGCAGCTTCAAGTCCTTGGCCAAATTGTTAGCAATTAACCTTGTTTGAGTGAGAGGAATCTTTGTATCTTGATCTCCACTGTTTGATTTTACAATAACAATTTAATATTGTAAAGCTAGAAATTTAGTATGTTAAATATAGAAAAGCTGAAGTACAATTGAAAATTTGAAAAACCTGTAAAGCACAATGGGAATGCCTTCCATGATAAGGTCTGAGAGGAGGGGTATAATGTTCAACTCAAAATCCTTGTATTGATATTCAAGAGGCCTATGAAATGAAATTTTTTTTAAAAAAAAAAATCCCATAAATATTTATTATATAGTCACCAAAATGACAATTCTGAATAGGGAGAAAGAATAAAGAGTTAATTAGAGACCCTCCACAAAAATCCCAAGAGAAAGGCAAATGAGTTGTGTTGGCATGAATTGCTTCTTGAACTTGAGGATTGTTGAGATAAGTATATATTCTATCTCCAAGGCAAGGATCCCCACCAGCTCCATAATTTGCCATCTGCAAAATTTATATATATAGGCACATTAATTTGAATCTCAGAATCATTGGCATTAGCTAGTTCCCCAATAATTACATGAAAATTTACTTGCATTGCATACCATATTAGGGATCTTCCCATGCAAGCCAAAGAGTTTAAATTGATGAGCAGAGGAGCTTGTCAAGCATAAGGGCAAGAGCAAGTCTCCTGAATCAATATCGCCAAATTCTTCATAAACTCGATTGAACACATCCACGCATCCCTTAGACATATGACCTTGAACATTTTCTCGAAGATACGTAGACCCGTTACATACAGTATTCTCCAACAGTAGTGTGTCATCTGATATTGCCCCATGTGACCACATAAAATCTCCATTTAACACACTGATGTCAAGGTCTAATAGCGGGTTTCCAAGCTACAAAGAGGCACAAATTTGAAATCAAATTCTATGTATGTATAGAAATTCAGTAGGAAAATTGCAGAACTAGTGATCAATTAGTCATTACAGCAACGGATTTGAGGTTGATGGGCTTAATATTAGGCTGCTTGTTGTACTCCATTATCAAGGTTGCAAGCTGGGGAACATAATGGCCTGAAAAGAATAATCTAATGGGTGTATCAAACATAAAAGATGAATCAATATAAAACCACTTTGTTAATTAATTACCTGCATAGCTTTCACCAGTTAGAAAAAATTCAGAGTCCTGGTACTGTGGAAATTCTTCCAACCAATTCACAATAAACTTCAAATTATCCTCAGCTGCAATATCCCCATTATTGAAACTGATTAATTGGATGGACACGGATATATTCATTGTTAATTATCAAGAAGCAAATGCCTACCAGTATTGGTGTCATTCCATAAAATGTAATCTGAGCTTGTGTTTGAGTATGAAAAACCAACTCCAATCGGTGACTCCACGTATAACATATTCGATGCTGCCCAAAATTTACTTATAATTAAACAGGTGACAAAACCAATCAACCAGTGGATTTGAAGAAAAAATAAAAATCTTACCCAAGTTCCATGAATATTCATTCTTGAGAAGCTGACCATTTTCTCCAGGCTGGAAAGGACCATGCTCCATGAATGCACCGAAACCAAGTGAAGAACATCCAGGGCCTAGCAATTGTTACAATTATTTCAACATGTAAATCAATCTTTTATATCAAATGGCATTGTAATGACACAGAGAAGAAGAAAATGGTTACAAATATGAACCTCCATTGAGCCACAAGGTCAGGGGAAATGAAAGAGGGTCAGTTGATTGAGCTTCAACAAAGTAATAGAACAAAGCTCTGCCATGATTAGCATCTGTTACAATGTACCCTGAATATTGATTAAAAGCAATATTGGTGGGTTGCCCTGGTAAAGCTTTGATCAGCTCTGCGCAGGAGTTGTTAATGAATAATAAAAACAAGGAGAAAAACCAGAAAGCCATGAGAGACCCCAGATAGATTTTGATTTCCTTCAGAAAGTATATATAAGATTTTTGTAATGGTGTTGCATTGTTGATTGTATTGCTGTCGTTGCAATCAAGGCTTACAATGCATGGACAGAACCTTGCTTTTGTTTGCATAGCTGCCTTGTTGACTGCCGGCTTCTGGTTTTGTTTATTAATGATGTGATGTGGACTTCAAATTTATATATAGCAGTAGCATTGTTGCCAGGTTCGTGTTTTGTTCTCGTTCAGGGAAAAAAAAAGTAAATTTTCAGGAAAAGTAATAGTAACTTATTAAGAAATTGTCCACAATCACTGTTACTTGATGGCAAATGATTTGGAATTTGATTATCAAATCCTGAGTTACAGCTCAAGGGATGCATTTCTTATAAAGGCATGGGGAAATCGAGGATTTTACCTGCTATGTTTAAACTCGGATCGAATGATTTGACGGCGAGATATCCGACGTTTCCAAAAAAAAAAAAAAAAATCATTTTTATTAGTTCCATTTTTATTGATAATGTCCATAACAAAACAAATTCAATTGAGTTGTAATGAGTCTTGAAGATCTCGGAGCAATTGGACAAGTATTTGGCGACATGAGATAGAGATTTCAGAGCGATGTTTACTCTTTTACATATTTCAGAAGATTTAGAGCTCCAATTGACATGAGGTCAGTTGCATTGGAAATTAGACTCGAAGAAGATCGCGTACATATAAAGAAATCATGATTTGGCCAAGAGACGAGAAAGTTAAAAGCGTTTTAAGTTGCCCCTGAAAACCAGTCCGCGTTCGTGTTGCGTTCGTACATTCGTTCGAACGTTTTCGAGACAGAAACTTTGCATTTGAAGTGCGTTCGAACGTCCCTGCGTAAGTAGGTTTTCTTAGACACGTTTTTAAGCCAAAATAACACTAGGAAACACTTTTCTTTTGCCCTACCTATATAAACAAACATTGAGCCACCTTCCCCAGGGGTTGAAAAACAAATCCTTTGAGCCAAAATCATTCAAAGCTTTCAACACTTTTTGATTTCACCTTGAAGACCCTTTGAATCTCCTGTCTTCTTTGTTAATGGTGAAATTCATTCTTTGATAAACCTTCAACACAACTTAACCCAAATTCCCTAATCCTTTAGAGTTCTTTAGGAGGAAGTTTGGTAGTCGGAGTTACGGCGTCATTGGCGATATAATCTACTCAGAGACTTCAGAGGTTCTGAAGAAAATCGTGGGTCGCGGGCTTGAAGAGTTGACTTGAGTTCTTGCAGTATTGAGGTACTTGAGTCGGTGGAGTTGTCACCATAGGTCTTGACCATCGCTGTAAGTTTTTCTCTATATAGTGGATTCGAGTGGTAGCCTATACCCGAAGTGGTTTTTTACTCGGAATAGTTTTTCACTTCGTCACCAAAATTATTGTGTTGAATTTTGTGTGATTGGTTTATTTTTCGCAATTTATATTTCGCTTTAAATTAATATTGTGGATTTTATTATTGTTGGTTGATTTGGTAATTGCCTGTTTCAATTCCATAGTAGCAGTAATTAGGACTTGTCCGTTTTATTGCTTGTAATTCCGCATAGGGTCAGAACCTTAGGATAACCCCGAATTTTCAATTGGTATCAGAGCCTGAACTTGATCCTTGACCCTTTAGCTATGGAGCGTAGTCAACCTTTAAATTGTGATACCCTCACATATCATGATTTGGCCTTATTTACAAAGAATTTTAAGAAATTTCTTAAACTTAAGAAGAGTGGCCATAGCAGTGATAGGGATATGGAGAATAAGCCTAGAGAGAGTAGACATAGCAGGAGAGAGTCTAAAGAGGATAGGGATAATAGATCCCGAGGTGTCCAGTGCCATGAATGTGAAGGATATAGGCACATTAGATTGGAGTGTCCCACATACCTTAGGGCTAAAGGCAAGAAAGCCATGACAGCATCACTCAGTGATTCTGAAGGTGATGACTCTCCTAAAGGCAATTATATTGCTTTTACTGCTAGTGTGACTGATGAGAGAGAGATTGTTGTTAATGATGCTGATTCAGAAGTCTCTCTTGATGAGTCTGTAGATGAGGAAAGTCTTCAGGTAGCTTATGCTGAACTGTTTAATGAGAGTTTAGCTATTAAGAAGACTAATATAGAGGTCAATAAAAGGCTGAAAATTGTAGAGCTAGAAAAGAATGAAGCTCAAGTTAAATTTGAGCAAAGCCTTTTAATGGTTGATGTCCTAGAGGAGAGGAATAGAGGCCTAGTTGATAGGGTCCAAATTTTAGAGACTGAGCTTGAAGATGTTAGAACTCAGTTGTCTGTATTTTCTAGTGGAAATAAAAAGGTGGACCGGATGTTTGGTATTAGTTCTGAGCCTAACTGTAATAAGGCTTCTTCTTCCAAAGTTGTGCCTGTAGCAGCTAAACGTGACTTAGGTAAGAAACCTGTTGTGTGTAGTCATGTTTCTCCTCCTATTGTTCCTCGTCCTGTGACCCAACCTCGATCTAGAGGTGTTGTGGGTAAACCTCGCTCTCATCCGAGGTTTGTGCTTGTTTGCCATCACTGTGGCAAGGCATGACACATTAGGCCTAAGTGCTACATGTTGCACAAACATAAGAGAAGGCCTAAAAGTGTGTCTCCTAGATTTGATTCGTTAAATATAATGTCTCAAGTTTCTGCACTAACCAAACAAGCTCAATTCTTGAGTGAGAAACTTGCTTTGTTGTCTGGGAACACTCATGTGGAAGAAGTTCCTAGAAAGGTTTGAGTGAGGAAGCAAGATGACTTCCCAATTACATCTGAATGCCTTGATCCTGATAGGCATGATGAGAGTGCACTTCGGTGTAACTCCTCTTAGAATTTGCATTTTTATTTTCCCATTGCATGTGTGTGTGTGTGTTTTTTATGTTTTTGCACGTTTAGTTTATTTTCACTGCATATGGGTGTGTGTGTGTCTTGTTTTTGTTATATGTCCCTTGGTATATAGGATGGAAACCCGGACATAAATTTCATAACCGATTCTGAATGGACGGTAGTATGATTTGCACTCGGGATACAACTCCATGTACCATTAGATGTTTTTACAACCATGTTTGTGTCTTTATTTTTATTTGTTAAAATCTGAAAAATTCAAAAAAAAATAGAAAATGAAAAAGACAAATTTTTTTTTAATTTTACGGCTTGTTAGAGCATGAAAAGCTTATGCATGTGATCCTGGTATGTAGGATATACGATTATGCATGTATGATATGCTTTTATTTTTCTTGATGCTCTATATACATGAGTGTGTGTGATAAAAACCTTTGGTATATCATGTGCTTGCACCTCACATACACATTTTTATTTTATCAAGGTTTGGTCGCATGTATGAGTTTTTGGAATGGCAATCTAATCTCTTCCATGCTTTGTTTGCTCAATAGTGTGACATTTGACTAGATGACCTTGCTATCCCCTTTTACAAAAGTAAAAAGAAATAATTTTTTTTTAAAAAAAATGAGACTCAAATGCAAAAGAGCCAATATGGCCAAATTTAAAAGATAAGGGCAAAAACCCTTCACTCGAAAGAGTTGTTAAATATGAGCTCATGATATTTCTAGGGTAAATAATATAGCATGCAACCAATGTTGCTTATTTTCAAATCCTAGTGGTGCTGGGTTTGAACACATATTTTGTGGACTTGGTTTGTTTAGAAATGGATTTCTTTGGCTGTGTCCAGCTCATAAAATAAGGTCTTAAGTCTTGATTTGTTATGCCCTTAATTTTTTCACGCAAGTGCTTTATATGATTTGGTGTTTATGTCATATGCATAAGTGTTGTATTTAGCCACTTTTAAAATGATGCATATTGTTTCATGTCATAAACAGCTGAATACTGACTGTGTATCATTGTATCAGCTTGAAATGATGTTTCAGTCAGTTTTTGACAGGATTTTTATTTATCTCAATACGTGCCTGTGTGTGCTTCATGTTATTGCATACCATTTTTTTTCTTCTTTCTTGTGCACTTTTCTAAGTTTTGATTTACTTCCCTGTGTTATTTTGCTAACTGTATGTGCCTGTTAGTGAGGGGGAGTATTCCTGTCTGTTTATGCTCTTACATGTGTTGTCTCATGTTCTCCTGTTATTTTTCCTGTTTCTTTTACCCTTTGTCATTTCGTGCCAAAAAGGGGGAGAGTAATATATTAAGGGGGAGAGCCTTAATATATTGGAGGGAGCCGTAGAATATCCTTTAAAAATCTTCGTTTTAAGGGGAGTTAAGATTAAGGGGGAGAAAGATTTATACTTGTACATGCATTAGAGTTTTACCTGCTTTATGTTTTACTTGATTATCTCAATGCTTTTCACGGTATGTTGTTGTTTGTGGATGTTTCAGGTAGCAGGTATGTTGCTGCGGTGACATTATTTTCAAGATTACTTTGTTAGGTGTTAGATCGAGTCCATTTGTAATAAGTCACTGTTTTGATGGTTGACAGTTGACTATTTGCTTTTTGGGTCTATTATCGTAGTCTTTGTAATAGGTAGTGTTTTGTCACGGAATGCCAAATGGGGAGATTGTTAGTTCCATTTTTATTGGCAATGTCCGTAACAAAACAAGTTCAATTGAGTTGTAATGAGTCTTGAAGATCTCGAAGCAATTGGACAAGTATTTGGCGACATGAGATAGAGATTTCAGAGTGATGTTTACTCTTTTACATATTTCAGAAGATTTAGCTTCAATTGACATGAGGTCAGTTTCATTGGAAATTAGACTCGAAGACGATCACGTACATATAAAGAACTCATGATTTGGCCAAGAGACGAGAAAGTTACAAGCGTTTTATGTTGCCCCTGAAAACCAGTCCGCGTTCCGCGTTCGTGTTGCGTTCGTAAATTCGTTCGAAAGTTTTCGAGACAGATTCTTTGCATTTGAGTTGCGTTTGAAGTGCGTTCGAACGTCCCTGCGTAAGTGGTTTTCTTAAACACGTTTTTAAGCCAAAATAACACTAGGAAACACTTTTCTTTTGCCCTACCTATATAAACAAACATTGAGCCACCTTCCCCATGGGTTGAAACATAAATCCTTTGAGCCAAAATCCTTCAAAGCTTTCAACTCTCTTTGATTTCACCATGAAGACTCTTTGAATCTCCTGTTTTCTTTGTTATTGGTGAAATCCATTCTTTGATAAACCTTCAACACAATTTAACCCAAATTCCCTAATCCTTTAGAGTTTCTTAGGAGGAAGTTTGGTAGTCGGAGTTCCGACGTCATTGGTGATATAATCTACTCAGAGACTTCAGAGGTTCTGAAGAAAACCGTGGGTCCCGGGCTTGAGGAGTTGCCTTGAGTTCTTGCAGTATTGAGGTACTTGAGTCGGTGGAGTTGCCACCATAGGTCTTTACCATCGCTGTAAGTTTTTCTCTATATAGTGGATTCGGGTGGTAGCCTATACCCGGAGTGGTTTTTTACTCGGAATAGTTTTCCACTTCGTCACCAAAATTATTGTGTTGAATTTTGTGTGATTGGTTTATTTTCTGCAATTTATATTTCGCTTTAAATTAATATTGTGGATTTTATTATTGTTGGTTGATTTGGCAATTGTCTGTTTCAATTTCATAGTAGCAGTAATTAGGACTTGTCCTGTTTATTGCTTGTAATTCCGCATAGGGTCAGAACCTTAGGATAACCCCGAATTTTCAATTTTCTCCCGAATAACTTAGCTCACAAATTGCTTGAGAGAAAGAGGCAACATAAGAAATTTATAAATAAATACAAGGACTCGGAGTTTCAGTTTCCTAGTGAAATGTTAAAATATTTAAAGCTGCCTAAAAATGTCAAGAAAACAACTTAAATGCTATTTGAGCCCGAATCCTTGTATGCTTCGAAACCTTTTATGTCTATTTCTGACTGCCTTCTGTATACTCAAAATGACACCCTGCACACCATATTTAATATCACAACACAAGCCATTTTCCTCCAAGATTTTAGATTTCTATAATGGCCCGTGTATCAGTTACTTGGCCCAGGAAGATGAGATCCTGTAAGAAATGATCAGTTGTTTATGAGAACCACAGAGCAATTTCAGCTCGTTGTCGTTATTAGTCTAGATATTCCGATTAGTCATTTAAAAAAAAATTTGATCTAAATATTTCCTGAGATTTTTTATACTTATTATATAAAACAACAGCAGCTTCTTCTACTACAACAAAATAAATCCACAAAGCTTTATACAAATTCACCATAAACCCCTCTCATTGACTCTCACTTCAATGGCACAAAATTTATCTCTCCCTCTTCTCCTCCCAACTCCTCCGCCTTAAAAACCTCTATTTCACGAGGTGGTATATCATGTGTCGGGTGTATATGCCTTCTCTCTCACAGCAGGCGGGCCCCACACGCATATACATCCGACACATAATATAATTTTCGTTATTTCACACCCAAAACCACCACCACCACAACCCACAGCCGCCTCCGTCACAACCGCCGCAGCAAACGACACCGCCACCACCCTCTACTATAACTCCACTTCTTCAAGACCTTTACAAAAACTCTTCACAACCCATTAACCAGCCCAGAACCCGGACCCGGATTGGCAGGTCACGTGACTCCAACCGTGGCAAGCATGGTTCTATCATTTCTGAGGGGGGGGAGCTTTTTCATGATGACCCGCAATTTAAAAAAAAAATAAAAAATAAAAAAATTAATACATGCATTTGATTCTGTCAAATGAGTACAAAATCTAAATCATCCACAATCAAATGAACTCTTACATACAAATTAAGAGGTACAAACAATAGAGATTGTTACCAGTCCAACAGCCAATTGCTTGTGGCCCCATAATATTAATACCATTTTCTTTAATTTTAGACCATTGCCACATGGCGTTGTTACTGCATTCAAGAAGCATCATTCAATTCATCAATAATAATAATCACAAAGAAAGTTGCATAAACATAACTCCACAAGCATCTCTTAATCTACATACAAAATAAGGCCAATACAATGAAACAAAACCCATTCTCTACTGAGCTTTAAATTCAACCTACATTTTCCTTCACAAGATAATATAGAAATTATAATATTATTAAAAAAAAAAAAAAGAAAAAAAAAATCATCAAACTTACCAATTCTAACTGCCTTTCGAAAGAACCATTAGAATCTTCCATAAGAAGACATCCATTGAGAATAAAATTCAGATTGAAGGTTCGCAGCAGCTCAATTCAGGAAAAAAAAAATTAAAGAGAAAATCTTTATCCATTATAAATAAGTCTTAATAAGTCAAGTCAAGGCCATACAGAAGCATAGACAGAGTCCTTTCTTAGGCACATATAGATCTTGATCAACTTTGCACTTGTTTGCTTGGCCGCCATATTCTAGCTTTCTCTGATACATTAATGTCAATGATTTGATGATGGTTTCAAATTTGTATAACAGTAACATAGCCGAGACTAGGCAAGTTGCAACTTCTTTGAAAAGCACTTTCACCAATTTCACACCAAGTGCTTTTTAAGTTTCCAATAAATAGACAAACATTTGATTATTCATGGAAACAAAAGAGGGCCGAGCCCATTTGATATAATTCATGGTATGATACCCACCTAGTTCAGAGAAATGACACCATTGACATTGGAGACGTTAATTTGTACAATTTTCATAATATAACTACAAAAGAGCCCATCATAAATGTCTCTGTCTCCAGCAAAAGGACCCCAAAGTAGTAAAGTGTGATAAAGGTTTGTCCGCCCCCAAAAGTACTTCTAAAGTTGTAATTATGTAAACAAAAGTGCACTTTTAACATTTACTCAATTCATTGAGCTACATCAGGTGTACAACCTATGTAAATTTTTTTCTTTTATGTACAGAAACTAAAATTTTTTAACTGTAAACTGAAAAGCACTAGGTGCATGATGACACACAAAAGAAAAAAAACTGGCGAAAGGAGAGAACAAACACAAAGAAAACGACTAAAAGTCCTAAAGCTGCACAGAACTTGGAGCAGCAGGCTAGCTAAGTAGCCTTTGGGCAACCTGGGAATGGATGTTGATGGTGATGAGTGAGCTTATTTCTCCACTACCTCTGGGCCGTTGTAGTAAGATCCAATTAAAATATATTCCTTAGGTTTATCACGCTCTTGAAGCCATGCATAGCCTTCTTTCTCCTCTTCGGGGACCGATACTCCGTCTACTGGAAATTTTTGACAGAATCAAATGATCAATAGTTTAGTTCTGACGTGTGATTATTATGGGAGGTGAAGCTAAGGTATAATGAGGGTACCCGAAAAATTGGCAAAAGGGAAGTCTTGGTAGTATGCGCAGTGTCGGCCCTCAGGATCGGAGTACGGAGGGCCGAGCACATCCAGCACAGCGCAAGCTGTCACTGCTGTGAAGCAATGCATGTTGCCTCCATCAGCAGGATAAAGGATGGAGGTGTTACAAGGGGCTTTAAGTTTGGAGTTGACTTTAACCTTTGCCAACCGCACTTCAGACTTGTTGGCTGCAACAAAGAATAAAAATTAAACCAACAGAATATTATCACCAAAAGTAAGTATACTGAAGACTCTTGAAAAGATTAGAGGATTCTCTATGGATCCAGCCATGTTTCTGTGGATAGTCAAAACTAGGCAGCCATAAGCACAAAACAGTGCCAAATCCAATAAGGTTTTCCAATGATCATTTCCTAAAATCTGATTGAAGGTGTAACCATTTATTTTGCATCACTAATCCAGGCACTACTCAACCTGGGAAAAACTGAGGTTCTCATACTTGAACTATCAGGGCAATACCTTAGTTTATTTAAAGCCTTTTTCTACTCTAAACTGATACTGGCTTTTCGATTAAAAAAAATAGAAAGGAAAAATAATAATGCTGAAGAGAAGGCACCATCAATTTTGATGCTCTCTCAAATTCAACCTATACATGCACTGAAGTTGTGGACATACCTGGCAACATGTTAGATGGATTGCAAAGTGGAGAAAGGGCAAATGGAGTTTATCTTACTCTATGGAACAATAGCATCCTATAAGATTCCAATTCTCATTCAAGAACAACGGTGTTTTCTTCTACCATAAACTCAGCCTACAAAGGCTAATTTACTGATGAATGAGAGGGAGCTCATACGTTTTGAAACAAATAATTTTAAGAATCTAAGGCCCCAATGCTTTCAGGGTAATCTACGTGATAAATATTTTATCTGCTTTCCATTTTTGTGCTATTACTCATCAATAATGCTAGATGTCATGTACTCCCAAATGACACACCTAAAGACACGCCAAGAGAAATAAAATTTGTTTTTTCTCTGACATTTAGGTGTACACCTATCATTGTTCATTGTTCATTGCTCATATGACAACACTTTCCTTGTGGCATCCTTACTCTTTAACAAGCCTTATCTCATTTATTTATCTTCTATGCACAATAACAGAACGTAATTACCATATCCACAAGACTGTCTATCTAGGATAGGAGTAATAGTTGAACTTGAAGACAATGCTTACTTTCGGAGGGATTCACATCAGCAAATGTGTTGCAATGGACATCAACTGCAGCAGCCGGTGTGTTGCCAGGTACATCAACCCCATCAACAGATGTGTTACGAGGGACATCAACCACCCAGTCATACGATTTGATGTGCATGGTCCCAAAAAGAAGCTTGCTGAAAACGGTCATTCCCGGGTGGTTGTGAAGAGGAATGACACCATCAGGAGGCAAGCAGAAGATCCCCATCTACAATGGTAACATTAGAATCATAACCGAAAAAATAACATTAACAATGCCCTATTTCTACAAAGTATGCAAACAGGAACTCAACAAGAGCAACTTACAGAGAATTTGTCACATTCATAGATGCGCTGGTATGTTATTGCAGGATATTTCCGACCAACCTGTCTGCGGAAATATGGCTGTCCCGGCATCAGGCTAACATGCTCTGGTTTTATGCCATCTGAACAATATGTTCTAGCCTCATTAGCGACAAAGATAACAAATATGGGAAAATAAGAAAATTTTAGACACCACAGAGCAAGTACTTGTGCGCCTTTACTTTCATGTCTATATGTCATGTTAATTATGGTAAAACTTTTCAATGAAATTACTTCTGAAAATCACAAAATTCCAACTCAGCATGGAGCTGGATGGATTTGTTCCATAAGAAACACATGGTACTAATAGATGGATTTTGTTTCTCTTTTTAATTTCAAATTTGATCCAACACCTAGTCTAGTACACAATAGAAAGACAATGGGCATTTATATAGCCACAAAAAGAAAATGCATACAAAAGATAGGGGAAAAACATGATATTAAAAAAAACACCAAGAAGCACAAACTCCAACCATAAAGAAATCATAAAAGATCAATATCAACCGACAGTATCAGATGATGATACTGTGGCAGTTACAAAAGAAAAAAAAAGAGAATTGAGAGAATAATTCAACCAGAAATGTAGATGTATTCACATACATACATCATCATCAAACAAGAAGCAATTTAAATTTTTCAAAACACCTTAACAATGCAATTTATGCAATAGCACAATGACTGAATCACACATACCCAGAACAGCTTTCAGCCGATCAATTTTCTCAGGAGAGGGAACAACCCCAGCGCCACCAATGGAAAACACATCCTTGCAAGTTTCATATAGCCTCTGAACCGGCGACACCGTTATATTTTTCTGTCGACGCCGCTGCTTCCTCGACTGCTTATTCTTATTCGTATTTGCAACTGAATTGCTAATATTCAATGCTCCAGCAGCATTTGTCACCTTTGGTAATTCACTCAACCGCTTCCCTTTTAAATCAGCCAGTGTTGACTCAATCCCCATTCACACTCTTAAAATCTCAAAATTACAATCAAATTCACTTCAAAAAAAATAAAACAGGGGAGCCAACACAGAAATCACCAGAAAGACAAGCTAACTCTATGTGGGTATTTCACAAAACTCTATAAAATATCAAAATACGATCTGGGAATTTACAAAAACTAAAACTTCACACTGTGAACAACATAAACCCAAAAAATGAGGAAACAGGGGACCCAAAAAAAAAAGTGTTTTTTAAAAGTACAAAGCACTGTTTTTGCTACAGTTTTTTTTTTGGGGTTAAAAATGCAAGCACAGAGATGTAAAAGCAAGCAACTCTGTTGATGATGAATAAGTAAGACTGAAGCACTGAAGGTATATAAAAGGGAGGATTTGGTGGTCTTCGGGTAATAGCCGAAAGGGCAATACAGTTGTGAGTGAAAACCAGGGGCCATGTTTTGGCTTCTTAAATTTATTTCTATGGGCTATTTTTCTAATACCGGAATTTTATGGATTCTTTTCATTTTTTTCCTTCCTCTTTTGCCCTTCACTTTTGCTATTATAAAAACTTTTTTTATTTAATTACAATTTATTCAATAATTCTATCTCCATATTGGATAACGACAAAATATCAAAAAATAGATTTTCTTCCCTTTCACCATGTTTATTTATTTATTTGTTAAAAGGGGCTGGGGTCCTGGGATACTCGCACAGGGGATTTGTTGAATTAAAAGGTTATAAAAAAACAACCAAATTTTATCAAAAAAAAAAAAAAACATATTTGTACTATTTTATCCATTTTTTTTTATTTTAAAAAGTACTTCTACACATATTATATATTAAGTTAAGCAGTAAGCACTAGATACAAATGAATCAAGTTCACAAAAGGGTTGCAGAAAGATCACATTGTGAAGGATATGTATCTAGGAAAGTGCCAGTTTTGGGGCCATCAAGTCAAGGTGTCCTCACCTGAAAAATGTGCCAGTGCCCAAGAACCAGCAATCATGTCTCAATCAGTCCACTATGCCGCGCCCTTGCACTCCTCAAAGTCAAGCCTATGCTCGCGGCTCCAGCTTCAAATCATAATTGGATTCTGGACTTTGGAGATGGAACTGGTCATCCCATCACACAATTGGGTTCTACCTCTCTCTCCTCTATTGATATTAAGTTCAATTTGCATAATGTGTTATATGTGCCATCAATGGCAAAGAAACTACTTTTCTTTTCCCAATTATGACAATTTTTTTTTGACATTGTTGAAAATTCTGTCGCAAAATCACTCATTTCGGGTTTAAATGAAACATATTCCCTGAATTCAAACTCAATACCTCAAAATGAAAGTCCGAACTCTACCTCACCAAATCATGCCTCTTAAGAACCAATTATGACATACTAATAATATTTCTATTGAGTTCTTACTAGGGTGGGCAAAAAAACCGACCGAACCGAACCGAACCGCAAACCGAACCGAATTTACAGTTTTTTTTCTAACGGTTCGGTTTGCGGTTCGGATTGGCCCACCCCAAACGGTTTACGGTTCGGTTCAGGAGCTAATCCGAACCGCACCTGTTAAACCGAACCGAACCGTTATATTTAAAAAAATTATATATTTTTATAAAAATATTTGTATTTTTCTTTTAATTTTATTCTATGTTTTTCTTTTTATTAATATGTTAATACTTTTATTCTTAAATTTTTTGTTAATATATTTATTTGTTAATATTTTTATTCTTCAATTTATTTGTTAATAATTTTATTCTTAAATTTTTTGTTTTATGGTAGCATCATTATTCTTGAAAGTAAGATGTTGGATTTGTCTCTTAATTAGAATGATGGTAGCATCATTATTCAAGGTAATTTTTTTAAAAAAAATATAAGAATTAATTGTGTCTCATTTTTCAATCTTTTATGGAGTGCATATATTCCATGGAGTCATAGCTTACACCCTAGCACTTCATACTATTTGTTGGATGGACTAGTTTTTTTTTTTTTTTTTTGTCTTCACTTAAGTGGATGAAAATTTATTTTAAATATAATAATCCGTAAACCGAACCGAATCAATCCGTAAACTGCTGGTTTAAAAAATTTTCAATCCGAACCAAACCGTTATTTAATGGTTTGGTTTGAGAGGTAAAAAATCTGAACCGTAAAATATGATTTAGTTCAATTTTTAGCAAAAACCGAACCAAACCGATCCGCGCCCACCCCTAGTTCTTACACGATTCATTTTTGTGTGAAGGATTTGAGGACGGTAGTAGTTCTATTGCGCGGCAACACCAAGGAATGGACATATGAGTGGCCAAACCGTCTACATCTCGTGTGTTTGCATTTTCGTCCAACTTGGCATCTTTAGTGGATTGACACTCCCGCCTAAGTCATCCACATGTGAAAGTATCATTTTATTTCTTCTAATAAATCTTTGCTTGCATCAAAATTCATCACAACAAATAATTGTAGTTCTTGTCTTTGAAATAAAAGTCATAAATTACCATTTCATAGGAACTCGCTTGTCATTAATTTTCCTCTGAATTTAGTTTACTCTGATGTTTGGTGTTCTTCGGTTGAATCACTTAACGATTTTAAATATTATGTCATATTTATAGATCATTATATTATGTACATTCAGTCCCATCACTAAAAAATCTGATGCCTTTTCTATATTTATCAAATTTCGCTCACTGGTGGGAAAATATTTTTGTGCCTCCATTGTTAGACTTTATATAGACAATGGTGGTGAGTATACTTAAGGGTGATAATAGGTCGGGCCGAGCCCGATAAATATTTTTTTGGCCTAGGTTCGGGAAAAGTCCGGTTCGAGCATCTACCAGGCCGGGTTTTTTCCAGTCCGGTTTTTTATTAATAAAAAATTTAAATATATTTTTAATTTATTATATAAATATACATATATATATATATAAAATTTATTATATATATATAATATTTTTTAAGTCCGGGTCAGGCCCTGGCTTAATGTACTAGGCATGGTTCGGGCCTGAGCCTGAATCGGACTTCTACTTAGCGAGCCCGACCCGATATTTTTTACTTCCGGACCGGGCCCGAGGTATACTAGCATGAAATCGTATTTGACGGAAAATTATATATCTCATCTCACCTCACATCTCTACCACGTACACTTGAACATAATGATCTTACCGAAAGAAGACATCGTCACATATCTGAAACTGGTCGAACACTTCTACATCATGCCATTTACCTACTAGTTATATGCATTTACAATAGCTATCTATCTTATTTATAGAATGCGAAAAGCAAATTGATCCTTTAAATCTTCTTATGAAAGATTATTTCACGCTTCTCCTAATCTCACATGTCTATGTATCTTTGGTTGTTTGTGTTATCCTTTGGCTTAGACCATGTTACTCTAATAAAATTGAACCTAGGTCTCAACCTTGTGTATTGCTAAGCTACTCACTCACACAAAATGCGTACATCTATCTGCATCATTCTACAAATAAGATTTTTGTTTCATAAAATGTCAGCTTTATGAAACAAATGTAGCCGAGAACCTACATGTCTAAGCCAAGCTTTGAAAGATCCCATATGGAGGCATGCCATGTATGAGGAATTTGATGCTCTATTACGAAATCAAACATGGGATCTTGTGCCGCCAGCATCTTCTCAGAATTTGGTTGCCTGCAAATGAGTTTATCGTATCAAAAAAAAGTCTTAATTATGAGTCTATTGATAGATATCTTGTAGCAAAAAACATTTCACATAAATTCTCCATCAGGGACTTGCAATTGGGGTCATTATCCCATTTCCTTGGAATTGAAGTGCTCCGCTACAATGATGGGACTTTTCCTAAATCAAACCAAGTATATCCTGGATTTACTATCTAAAGTCAAGATGAGTGATGCCAAGCCAATGAGTTCAAATCTAGTTGCTACACTCACAGACAGTAGGGTGGTTGGTAGCCTTCAATATTTAATTAGCATTTACAAGGCTAGACATTGCTTAATTTCACCATAGGGAAACTTTCTCAATTTATGCATCAGCCATCAGAAACTCACTGGCTTGCGGACAAAAAATTGCTTCTTCGCTACTTGTGTGGCACCTTATATATATCATGGCCTTTACATTAACAACAAAACATCTTTGAGTCTACATGCATTTTCTTATGCTGACAGCTGTCTGGCAATCAATAATCATGATGATCGAACTTCCACGGGGTATTTATTGTGTTCCTTGTATCTAATTATACTATCTCGTGAAGATCACTTAAACAGAAGATTGGATCTCTCGATCTTCCACGGAAGTAAAATACCGGTCCATTACTACAATAGCTGCTAAAATCTCTTGGATACGGTCTCTCATCAGTGAACTTAATTGGTCTCAAAATATATTTTTTTAGTTTGTGATTTCTACTTAAGTATTCAGTTCATGTTTTAAAACTTGTTTCTTAATTCATGTTCCGAATAATATATTGTGATGGAAATCTGAAACTTTCTGTGTTTTTGCAGATGGCACCGGGCAATCGCAGACGGACTAATGCGACTTCATCTACATCAGAAAGGACAGATGGCCCTGCTGGAGTCTCTGCTAGCACAAGTGAGTCGAGTACAGCGAAGGGTCGAGGACGCACAGGTGGCCTGGGGTTGGCTAAGCACGTTAAGGCTCACGGCCGTATCCGGATTGAGATATCAGATGATGGACAAAGCCAAATCGGATAACATAATTCAGCGTTTACTACAGCCGTAGGTACTACAACTCGGTTTGAAGCTCCCCAAAACTACGTTTCTTGGAGAAAGATACTGTGGGAGACGAAAATCAATCAGCTCTTCTCTTTGCTACTTGTGAGTTTCCATACGGTATTAAGTTTTCGATATTGTTTGTTAGTTAAAATTTTTATTTTATACTTATTTTTACTCCGTTGCTATTCTTGTAGGAGTGGTTCGACTTCGATCTGACCAAAGTGAATGTCCAACAATATATTGACTACCACATGGGGAAAATTTATAAGGATTATAGGACAAAAGTCATGAAACCAATATTCGACGAACATGGACCTTCAGATGCTCCACAACATATGTATGATTTTATAGAGGAGCAAGACTGACATTCTTGTGTGAGCTTTGGTCTAGCAAGAAACACGAGGTAAATTTTAAAATAAACGGAAATTTATAATTCTCTTTGTTTTCGGTACTTACAGTGTTGTTAAATGCAGGATAAATGTCACGCAAATGTGGAAAATCGAAGTCACTTGCGTTTTAACCACCGTGGAGGTTCGAAGCCATTTATCCAACATCGTGCCGAACATTCTGAGGTAAATATATTCTAACGAAAAATTTAACAGTTCATTGTTTTTACTAATGTGGAATAATATTAAATATATTTTCTGTTTTTAACAGAGTAGCACATGTGAGGTGCAATAATTTCCAGATTTTTTCCGAGTGACGCATTACAATGAGAAGAACAGATAGATAAATGAAGAAGTCGAACGCTGCTATGTAAGTTTAAGTTTTTAAAATAAAATAATTATTATTTATATATTAATTTTTTTTCCAAATTCTAACATTAACTTATTTTTTTAAACAGAACGAAATGATGGAACTCCAACATCAAACTCAGGAGACAGGGTCCGACCCGATACCAGATGAGCAGTTATCGCAATTGGTTTTCAAGAACCAGACAGCTTATAACGTCGGCCTTGGCACTCGTAAGAAGTCGACGTCATCTGGACGCACTACTATTTATTCGGACAATGCCTCATCTTTTCGAGACCAGTTAGCCACCACCCAAAACCGGCTAGCCACCACCGAAGACCAGCTATCCACCACCCAAGACGAGCTGCAGAAGACTAAGGACGAGCTACAACAGGTCAAGGTGGACCACGAGAAAAAGTTGGAGCAGTTCGACCAGTAGATACGGGCTTTCCGGAAGATGTTGGAGGTCTCACTCGGTCAGGGTGCATTGGGCTCGAGCGGCCCCATCACAGTAGCAATAAATTTTATATTCATTTGTATAAACATTTTGAACAGATAGTTTTAATATACTATGTATTTATTTAATACATTTTCATAATTGTGTTATTAATCAGGAATTTTTTTTCAAATAATTAAAAATTTTAAAATATTAAATTAATTATTTTAAAGCAAAATTATGTAAATTAATATTTAAAAAAAAAACACATTTGCAAACTATTTTCGTCGAATTATTCGAAGCTAAATGTGTTTTTAGCGTCGACTATTTCGACGCTAATAGTTAAGAAATCCCCGTTGTAAGTATACAAATATTATTTTTTTAATTTACTTTAGCGTCGTTTATTTCGACGTTAAAAGTCTATTTTTTAGCGTCGAATTATTTCGTCGCAATACCTGACCTATAGCGTCAGGAACTTTTATTTAGCGTCGAAATAAATTGGACGCAAAATGAGAGTTTTTAGCGTCGAATTTCTTTAATTCGACGCTAAATATCGTTCTCGTCCATGTTTAGGCGTCTAATTTTTACGTCTAATTAATTCGACGCTAAGTTACATTTGCGTCGAAAGTTTGGCTTTTGACGTCGATTAGTTTCGACGCTAAAATGCATAATTTTTGTAGTGCATCCAATCTTTCTTTATATGCCCGTTATTTTTTACAAAAGAAACAATTATCTTTATTATTAGTACACTTTGTTGACATCTTTTGGTGTTGCTGGGTATTTTTTTTACCCTTCTTGTACTTTCCATTAGCATGAGTAGCCATATAAGCACTTTCAGGCATCTCATGTTTCATTCTCTCCTCCTCTTGAATACACATGGTTAGTAATTCATTCACTAACCATTTATCCTCATATGTGTTGTAGGAAATTTTAAAAGGACCATATTCTACAGGGAGAGAATTTAGTATAAAATGTACTAAAATATATAACTCTAATATCTCCACTTCTAAGGACTTGAGCCGAGATGTCATTTCTCTCATCTCCATGAAGTCTTGCTTGAAAGCTTTTTCATTAGGATGCTGGCCAAAACTTTATCGGAACGCACAAATTGTTCTTCAACAGCATTAAGGAATTATGTGACCTTAGTGCTTTTATAGGAATAGAACCCCTAATGCTCTTAATAATGTGAGTTTGCATGAACATCAAACTTAGGCGATTATTTTTTATTTTTTATTTTTTTCGAATTATTGGAAATTCCGTCGTCAAATCACTCATTCCAGGTTTAAGCGGAGCAGGTAAAACCCCTGACTGTCCCAAGTTTTTACAAGAAACGCACTCCCTGAATTCAAACTAAGAACCTTAAAATGAGATCTTAAACTCTACACCATCAAATCACGTCCCTTGGGAACCTTAAGCGATTAGATCACTCCCACCATTCCTGTATACTAATATCTTTGCGGCGTACCAAGTCAATATCCATGCACCCCAAAACAGAAAATTTTTTACCATTCAACATTGGAACATGAGAAGAGCCATCAACATAAGTAGTATTATTGAGGCTGCAAAATGCATGAATTTACAATATCATTATAATGAAATTAGCAAATTTAGGCTTCATTAAATGACCATTTCCATCATGGTATAAGAAAAACATATCTAATACCTAAAATAACTATTTTATTCTGATTAAACTAGAAAAATCATCAATCTCCCTCTGAGTCCCAATTTAAATGCCAAAATCCTTATTAAAGTTAAACCTTATTTATCATCTAAAATTGGGATGCTATGGCTACTCCCAACACAATTTAATAATTATAACTTCATAACATCTCAAGGAATATAATATCAAATTTACTAACATGTGCTAAATTATTTATATAAATTTCATATATTAGCTAAAATTAGACCAAGTAAAATAATATGCCAAAACTGAAACATTCTGGTCCAATTAAATGCAAAACTCAAGCCCAATTAAATATAACAACACTAAAAACAATAATTAAAAAAATATATATTTAATGTAAATGATAATTTTGTGATGGACATTTTAATAATATTTTTACTTCAAATAATTAAAAGATTAGAATATACGATTATTTGAAATCGTTAAAATATCACTAAAAATATTCTCATATCATTATTGTTATATGATGGGAATCCACGAATCTTCACACAAACCAAGATTCAAGAAGCCCCATCAACTTGTTACATAATCTGTTTTTTTTTTTTTTTTTTTACTTTTTTCCCTTAATTCCAAGATATTGATAATTCATATTCATATTCATATCTATAATTATTATTGTGCGTACGTTAATCAATTACAAAACTATATATTAATAAGGTTGCTCAATCAAATTTTGCGGCTTCCGCATCAGCATGCAAACTAAATTCAGAGTGAGACTGGAAAAAGAATTGATAGAGTATAAATTAGTTTATAAATTATGGACGTAGAGTATAAGATAATATTAAAAAATAATATCATATTATGAGATTATGATTTTATGAGCGTTAACTTACCCATTTGATGGAACGTTACCGCTAGCGTTAAACTATGAAATAAACACTAGAGTATAAACTAACATTAGAAAATAATCTTATGTTGTGAAATTATGATTTTGTAAGCATTAACTTACCCGCTTAATGGAGCGTTAAAAAACTAACATAAGTCGGTCATCAAGGCTTTAAAAGAAAAAATTATTTTCTCTTTCTTCTCCAAGACACCATGGCCGAAAGTTTGAAAGAAAAATGGGTTTCAACTTTGTTTGATGATTCCATGAAGATTTGAAGGAAAAATCAAAGAAAAATGCTAAGGATTTGGGATATTTAAGGTAAGTCTTCAAAAACCTAAGCTTAGAAATTTGATTTCTTGTTTATTTATGATTTAGAAATGTCTAGGGTTTCTTCAAATCTGAATTTTTGGGGCTTTTGGTTGTGGATGATTAAATGGAAGAATTAGTTCATGTGTGAAGTAGTTTTGGGCAATATTATTGTAATATTATTTCAATATGTTGTTGGACAACCTTGTTGCCATTCTAGAGTGTGATAACCACTCTTATTATGCCTAGAATTATTCTAGAGTTCTTCATGTGTGGTGACTTTAATTTGGTGTTGTTGATTAATTAGATTTAATCTTGAAAATTTGGATTAAAGCATGAAAAATTGGCAAATTCAGTTACTGGTTCAGAGTTGGAAGTATTCTAATTTTATTGATGAAAAATGTGTTTTTTTGAATGTTTTGGATGTATTTTGGGTATTGGAACAATTTCCGGAAATTATTTTCGAGTTGAAATAAGCGAAAACGGCCAAAAACGGCGTTACCGGGTGAATTTTGAGCCAACCGGATGAAGGCTGCCCAAACAGTGAATCAGTCACTGTTCGGGCAGCCCATGAACTGACCTGACACTATTGGGGCTGACCTGGGCAATCCCCATAAGTGTCGGGTGGCCTGTTCAGACGAAAACATGTTTTGCATTATTTTGCGGAAAAACGGTTTTCGTAAAAATTTCGCGAGGTTTCAACCTTATTTATGTTAATATTTGATATTGAATAAATATGTTTAGATGAAATATGAATAAATTATTCATATTAGATATTGAATAATTTATTTGGTATTTTGAAAAAGTGTTAAAATACGGTTTCGCCCGAACCTCGCTTCCGCTGCGTCCATCGCCCAAAATCCCAACACCTACAAAAGTCATACCAACTCCAAATCCCATGTCGAAATGTTTGTTTTGCTAATGGAGATTCAAGGGATGGTGGGAGAGGCCATCTGTAAGTTATTCCCTTTAACCCTGGGCGGATCCGTAAATTTGTGGTTCAGGAGTTTGACCCTAGGGAGCATCAGTAGTTTCCTTTTGCTGAGGAAATCTTTTATTCGGAATTTTAAATGAGCGTGTGTACCGAGGAAGACAGTGAGAGCGTTAAGACTGATGAAGCATGGGGATGATGAACCCTTGAAGAATTTCACGGAAAGGTACCACATTTTGGTGCTTAAGGTCGGGGCGTACGAGTCACCTGAGGCGTTGGAAAGTCTCAATGGAGCTCTGAAGGTCGGGAGGTTATGGACTCACCTGAGGATCAGGACATGCCGGATTAAGCCACCGCTCTGGAGTTGGCCAGGAAGTTTGTGCTAATGGAGGAAGATGAGAAGATTGCCCAGGGAGGGGGCACCGGGAGGACCAAGATACTTAGGTCGAAAAATCAGCGGAATTTGGGCAATTATGTGATGAGACCAGTCCCTGGGCAGAAGGAGCTCAGGCCGAAGCCTCAGGATAATCAAGTTCAGGAGATAAGGCCGTCTTTCCAGGTCAACCATGTCGCGAGGGGGGAGTGTACACCCCTCTGAACAGACCCCTGGCCCAGATAGTTCGGGAAATCCAGGATAAAGGTCTATTGGCCGAGCCTGATCTGAGGAGGTTTCCGATTGAGGAGGGAAACAACAGGGCTTATTGTATGTATCATAATGTAAGGGGACATGCCACGAATGGATGCAGGGACCTGCAGGAACATGTGGAAGACCTAAGGGAAAAAAGCTATCTGGATGAGTGCATAGACCAAGTGCCTTTGGAGGCCGACCAGTGCTGATAGTGGAAGTCATCGGGGTCAGGTACTTGGAATGCTGAGATGCAAAGAGGATATTTTCAGTAGAGCCTCTCTTATAATGACCCTCAAAGAGTTGTAAAAAGGGCAGTAGATCCCAAGAATATGAGTAAGACTTTCCATTTATTAAATAAACATTTGTTTATGCATGCTTGTTTATTATGGCCCATATAGAGGCCTAGGCCGAAGTGTTTTGATGGCTCGGGTCTGCTTTAGTACCGCCGAGGCCGAGGTGTTTTTATGGCTCGGGTCTGCTTTAGTACCGCCGAGGCCGAGGTGTTTTTATGGCTCGGGTCTGCTTTAGTACCGCCGAGGCCGAGGTGTTTTTATGGCTCGGGTCTGCTTTAGTACCGCCGAGGCCGAGGTGTTTTTATGGCTCAGGTCTGCTTTAGAACCGCCGAGGCCGAGGTGTTTGGATGGCTCGAGTCTGCTTTAGTACCGCCGAGGCCAGGGTGTTTTGATGGCTCGGGGTCGAGTTATGGCACCGACCCCATCACGGAACATGAACAGTTTATCAGGGATGAGATTGTTCCACAATCTTCTAATACACAAAAACCGCGTAGGTCGGAGAGAGTCAAAAAATAACCTGAGAGGTATGGGTTTTTGATCTCACCTCATGTAGATATTAATCTTATTGAGGAAGACGAACGGACTACGTATGAGGAAGCGATACAAGGTATCGACTCCGCTATATGGTAAGATGTCATGAAGTCCGAAATGGATTCCATGTATACCAACCAAGTTTGGACACTGGTTGATGTACCAGAAGGCATTATACCTATTGGTAGTAAATGGGTCTTCAAATGAAGACAGACATGGATGGCAACATACAAATGTACAAAGCTAGGCTTGTAGTGAAAGGGTATCGTCAACTACATGGTGTCGATTACGACGAAACTTTTTCACATGTTGCCATGATTAAATCCATTCGGATAATGCTTGTTATTGCTGCATATTTCGATTATGAAATATGGCAGATGGACGTCAAAACCGTTTTCCTTAATGGAAACCTTTTGGAGGATGTTTATATGCAACAGCCTGACGGTTTTGTCGTGCCAAAACATGCAAACAAGGTTTGCAAGTTAAATCGATTCATTTATAGATTGAAGCAAGCATCGCATTCTTGGAACAAACGTTTTGATGAGATCATAAAAGAATATGATTTCATTCAAAATGAAAATGATTCTTGTGTATATAAGAAGGTTAGTGGGAGCGCACTGACATTCGTTGTCCTATATGTTGATGATGTATTACTTTTTAGCAATGACATTCCCATGCAACAATCGGTGAAAGCTTGGCTTTCATTAAAATTCTCCATGAAAAACTTGGGAGAGGCAACCTTTATTCTAGAATAATGATCTACTGGGATAGATCTAAAAGTTGTTGGCACTCTCCGATAAATCGTACATTGACAAAAATGACAAATGCTCCACCAAACGGGCCCTAAACAATCATATCTTTGATCAACAATTCTATACTCCCATGTACTTCTTGTAGTGGAAGCAAGAGAAAGAGTTAAGAAAAACACACTGAAATACATCAACATTGTTGCACACAAGTGTACTACAATTATATAAACTGCCATTGCTTTCTTAGAATGCTGAGTAAAACAATGAGACATTTAATGGAAGACAATTTTTCTTCATCACGATTATGATGGAAGGCTTCATAGCAGGTAGGTTCTCATGGTTGGATGGTCCCCTTCAACTTGAATCAATCTGATCCTTTGAACTGCCATTCTCGCCGGCACATGGGACAATGTGCTTGAGGAGTTTGAGAATTCACCCATTTCAAGATGCAATGGAGATGGAATGCATGGTTGCAGGCACCCCAAACTGCAAGATGATATAGTACAAACTGAATGTAAGCAATCGTTTCATTCATTTGATTTTTCAGAACTGACTATACGGTAAGCACATCAAGCCATCATCAATTAACTGAAGCTACTTACTTAATGGGCAATCATCTCCGGGGAGTTTACAATCAGGACAACAACCATCGAAGGCCATCCGGCAAATTCCACACGTTTCATCTTGTGCATCCCAAGTCCATGAAGCAACAGCATGCCACCTATTTTCACACAAGGGCCAAGAGTTATGGCTTGCCACAATATGGAATACAAGCTATAACATAAATCAGCACACCAAGCAAAAGAAATGGACCCAGGGTTCAAAATCTTTATAATTTTATTTAAACCCAGAATACAGAGACCAATATCATATGATAAATGCAAGTCAATATTGATATGAAAGTAGTAGAGATATTTGAGAGATGAAGAGAACATACTCTGATTAAAGGCCGATAGACATTCAGAAAGGATATAGGTCAAGGAAAAACTCATTTTCTTAGGTAAAAGAAATATCATATTGGCAACAAGTGAATAAGAATAATCACATTTTTCACACAAAACAGACATCCTCTCTAAATTGAATCACTGATTGATAACTACTAGTAGTCTCATGCTGCAATATCTTAACCGATAAGAACCCATATAATTTATATGAAGTATAAGCATAGGTACAACAGCAATCTCGAAGTCTAAACATCAGCCAGTGAAGGAAAATGTCATTAAACTTCTCAATATTGGGGTGAAGATAAAAATGCTGTTGCCCAGATTATCTTCTCAAATTTCACCAGAATGCACTAACTATAGTTCTATCTCTTTCATTTTTTCTTTCACAGTAATGGTAAATTTAGATTTTAGCGTACGATCAGGGATTCTCATTAATTAATCAAAGCTTATCAAATGAGCCCCATTAGCAACACTCCACAAGAAACAAATTTAAAAGTTCAGCATTCAAGAAATCAATCATAATGCCAATAAATATGTCAATCACTCAAAAGGATACGCATGATCTTGACTTTCATCTTCTTCTCCTGCAAAACAAAATCCAACCGCTGTAATAAAAAATAATTGACCTAAAGATGGCCGCTTCATTCATAAAACAGGGGAGAAATTCAAGTAAAAGAAGAACTGAGAAACTTCATGGGATTTTGGTTATTAATGGAGATAGCAAAATGAATGCATAAACTTCTGAGCTCAAATTCTTGGGGGAAAACCCACCTTTGATTACAGAAAAATTAGAGTAAATTTGACAAATTAATACTAATCTTGTCAAAATTTTGAATTGGAATACAAAAGCTTCAATTTTTGAGCTCTAACACTCTAGCAAAACAGATCAAATCTGACAATAATTTGGAGATTTTTAAAATTTAAAAAAATATGTCATTTTGCAATCCTAAGCCGCAAAAAACAACTGCATTGAAGAGGAATTAAATTCAATTTAAACTAAAAAGCCAAAATCCAAAATCTAGGGTTTGCGATTGAATTTCAATTCATTCTAAACGCGTATTCTGGCATTCAAAATGGGTAGCTTACTTGATCGCAGAATGTTAAAGAAGCTCACTTGTTATTTCACGGCGACAACGGTGTCGAATGATTCACGCGGCAAATTGAATTATTTCTGTCAAATTTCTTGAGATTATTTTTAGGACTCTGAGCTAATTTAATTTTTTTTAGGGTTTTACAGTAAATGGGCGCGCCATGTGTTTGAATCAATCAGTCTGAAATCGGCCCAGTTTGAAATGGGCCCATTCGAAAAGCCGAAAGCCCCAAAACCTTTTTTTTGCCCCTTAAAAAAAAATCATGAATTTTGAGTAATATTAGAGTAATTACTTTAGCTGGGGGAGCTCAATTTATTTTTGTATCATAATTTTAATGCTTTCAAAAAATTGTGTATTTACATAACCAATATTTCAGCCAGAGTTGAAGGTCAATGTAAGATGACTGGTAAAACCAAGAATGATGAAAAATAAATCATCTTAGCCAATATGGACTTGTGATCATTTGAGTTAATTGCTATAAACAGATTATATATAATCCGGCAGAGTCATCCAACATAGAATCTGCAGAACTTTGCAATCATCTAGCTGTTTATACAGCAGACAGTCTTGGTAGATTCATCTACAGAGCTCTAAAGACCAACAAAATGTCAGTCGTTTTTCCAGTTCATTCCGAGTTCGACATGCCATTTGCTGTGTACAAGACTGAGAGACAACTAATATCAGATCTAATAGAAGTTCAGTCAATGAATTCAACACCCATATGACAATAGCTATATATTCATCAGAAAATCTCACCAACCTACTAAACTCAGATGCAGATTCTGAGGGAAATCCTTTGGTTTATTGGACATATACACTCGGAAACTGGGAAATTAAAACAAAAACTACAAAGGCCAACATGAGTAACTAAAAATGTATTTAGATGATAAACGTTGACAATTCTGACATGAAATTTACTACGAAACTGGCTAGTAGAAACCTCCAGAAACAAACCTAACAGAATCATCGGCAAATTTGCTTCACCACTTTAAGTTACACCCTAAATGATTTAAAATCACACCAATAGGTTACCTGATTTGGCAAGTTACTAGAATCTAATGCAGCAAACTTCAAGAGGCTTGCTTATAAAATAAACAGACACCAAGTATTATGGCACAATAAAATAATGCTCAATATATATGCACCCAGAGTCCACAGAGTGAGAATCCCTCGTACACTGGCCCATCCTTTATATATGGACCAGGATAAATCTCCTGTACATAGTTACTGCAGACATGAAGCAAAAACATTTATAGATGTTGGTTCTGCATGCCCATCCAGGACTCAGTTTCCATTAGGGGTGACAAAACGAATCAACGAATCGAATTTGTATCAAATCTTAAACAAATCGAATCAAAATGTGATGGATTCGTATTCGATTAGTTATTAAACGAATCCTAATATCAGGATTCGTATCGATTCGTTTATTAAACGAATCGAATACGAATATTCGTTTATTTGTTTAGTCAATGATATTATTTAATAAAATAATTTACCACACTTGATTTACATTAATTCTTCAAATATATACATATGAAATATGTATTAATATATTTACTAAAAAATCTCACCAAATATCGAAAATATTACATTTTCTATGAATTAGTTATAATTTCTCGAATCTTAATTGAAAATTAACAAGAACTAGTAAATAAAAATAATAAAATGAATCCTAAACGAATAAACGAATCCATGAGCTTAAATTCGTATTCGATTCGTTTAATAAACGAATCGAATCGAATTGACACATTTATTAAACGAATCCATTTTTTCAAACCTGTATTCGCTTAAAAGCGAATTGATCGAACGAAT
>SKCR01008194.1:0-31527 GCA_019454045.1 Zanthoxylum bungeanum | reverse complement strand
GATATGACTCCAACAAGAGAGTCTGAAAGCAAACCAAAAAGTACCAAACCAGTGGTCCTAATGACAAGATGTAAAATGACTGTCACAAATTCTTTGTAAAATATCAACTTGAATATTCTCAAGGAAAAAAATTTAAAAAAAAAAAAAACCAAGCTCATATTAGTCATATATATAATGCAAATGCAAGCAAGCTTATACAAACACCCCTCTGAGAAAATAAGAATGGAGGGTCCTCCAATATTTCCATAGCCTTGTGAAAAAATTTCTGTCTTTTTTGCACTAGTTTTCAGTTTTGCCTTCTTGTGTGCAAATGAATGGATTCATTCAAGTTGGCCATGTGATCTCTTGTTAGCTTATTTGTATATCTAGTCTTTTAATTTTGGGACCATGTACCATGCACGTGCCCACTTGCAGAGTTTAATTTGCTAGCTTCACGTAACTTCATTTCACTCTAGAAATTTATATTTTATTGCGTTTTATAAAAACAATAATTTCGGATAAAATCATGAAGCGGATAGGTTATTTCATGCGTAATGATATACTCACACACACTCTTACTTAAAGTTTTACTAACTCTCTAATTGTAGTACAGTGATTCCCGTAGATCACTGTACCTACAGAGTGAGAGAATTAGTAAAACTTTAAGTAAGAGTGTATGTGAGTGTATCATTTTTTATCAAATTATATGTTCAAAAGTTCTTTTTAATTATTGAGTGCTGTGTTACAAAAGCAACTTCGGGTCCTAGCATGGAATATTAGACAGAAATTCTCGAAAGGAATTTTAATACTGTAACTCTTTGGTGTACTTACTTCTGTATTATACACAATAATACAAATTATATATCTTTCTCAAGTTTGCATGTGATTGTGAGGTTCTAGAGACACGAAAAAAGACCATCAAGATAAGTGACTGAGCCACTTAAGAATTGGACGGGGTTTGAAAATTTAATAAAAATATTACCTTAATTAATAAAATTAAAAGTTTGGTTTATTAATAAGATAATTTTGTTTTACTCCTAGAAAAATGAAGAATATCTAACTTTTTGAATTAATATTCTCGGACCATACCATTGAAGATACGCCTCTCACTATCTCAAATTTATTTTTAAACAGAAATTAATTATCATGCTAATATACAGAGAAATTTATCTTCAAGGAAGCTCAAGTTGCATGATAATCGAAGAGATGAAAATTGATGGTTCCAAATGACACTACACAGCCAACATGGAACTTAACTAGCTAGCTAGTTGGAATTGTAAAGAAGAAGAAAAAATAAACCTCGAGTTTGTACATGACTTCCCCAGATCTACTTATATTAGCGAGAATCTTATGGAATAGGTACGACTTGTAGGTTCTTACATGAACACCAAAACTGATGATTTTCCGATTCAAAACTAACCATAATAGATCAGCCCACCTTACAAATTAAATTACCTATGACCCACATTTGTAATGGTAAGCACTGTTGATTGGGTCGTTTCCTTCAACTGGAACTTGTTCAGCTCTACACTTGTATTTACAACCTCTACATTCATTATAAGTGCAAGTAGGTGTGCTGTGGATCCAATCATCAGTCTCCTGGAAATTCATGTTCAATACCTTTGCTTCACTGCTTCCCTATAAACACCAAAAGTGCGCTTCAATAAAAGTTTACACAATACACGAGACTTCTCACATTATGGACTTCAGAAAAGATAATTAATTCATAACGTAATCCATCTTTACTTTTTTATAAAGAAACTGTTTCTATGACTTGAATCTATGACCTCCATATAACCATTGGTGTAACGTTATCGGTTACACAAGGCTCATCTTAAAAAAGAAAAAAAGCTCAACCTCACGTCATACCTTAAAATGAACTTGAGAGGAAGGATAGAAGTTTCTTGATGATGAGGAAGTATTACTTGAGTTCTAGACCCTGCAATTAGGTAGTATAATTCAAAATATATAAGAGCTTATTACAACAGTTACACGTAAAATAAATCCCGATAATAATCCAGCCAGTATTTAGTATAAACTCAGTTCAACACCGAAATTTGTTGATAATAATAACCCAGTAAGAAAGTAGGTAACAGATATGACTTGGACAACAAAGCAGCAGCAGCAAGGAGGAGTAGGAGGAGGATAAGTTGCATAGTTTAATGTTAGCCATTTTTTTGAGCAAAATAAAAACTTTGAGATGATGTGGGCAAAGTGGAACTGGAAGTGAATCAATTTATGTAATCGAAATACTCAAAATGTCTGAAAAAACAAACTGAAGAGAGTTGTGGTCAATTCATGACCATAAGAGATAGAAGAATAGCAAATAATTCATCAGACAAGCACAACTAAGGAGGTCCCAGGCCCTGCATAAGCAGACAGATCGCCTGTTGGAGCATAAACAACGGGAGAGAGGCTGAGACTGGACCGTATGTGGAAATTACTGAATTACCCTTTGGTTTTGTTGCATTTTAGGGTTTGTTTGTTTCACCGTAAAGGTTTTTCTGTAAAAATTTTATCATTTTACGGTGTTTGGGACATTTCTGAAAAACTTGGCCAACTTAAATTATTCTCCTGTCAATGGAAAATTTTAACCATTTTTTCAGAAAATGACTTACAAAATATAAATTCATAAATCATTTTATGGAAAATAATTGAAAATATTTTCCAATAAAAATTAAGCGCATAAGCAGACAGATCGCCTGTTGGAGCAGAAACAAAGGGAGAGTGCTTGAGACTGGACCGAATGGTGAAATTACTGAATTGCCTTTTTTTGTTGTATTTTAGGGTTTGTTTTTTTCGCCGTAAAGTTATGATGTTTGGAACACTTATGGAAAACTTGATCAACGTAAATTATTTTCCAGTCAATGAAAAAATTTAACCATTTTCTGAAAATTAGCATTTTACGGAAAATAATTTTATTCTCTTCTTCAAAAAAAATATTCGGAAACCTATTCGGAAATTTTTAACTTTCATAGCTGACTTCTAACCATCAGAAAATATTTTTCAAAAAAAATTGAACACGTCAAATATTTGAAAACTTTTTCGAAAAATATTTTCAGGTAATAACAAAACAACGGAAAATACTTTCCTTTCCGAAAATTATTTCCATAGATATATTTTAATTATATTTATAGAAATAGTTTTACTTGCATTGTTTTGATTTTTTTTTTTTATTTTTTATTTTTTTTTTGTATGAGGTTAGAAGAGGGATTTGAGATTGTAGAATCACTTTTTGTTTGATTGTTCCATGTAAAGAAAATCATTTGTTTGCCTCAAGATTGGCAGAGACATAATGGTGGTGACCTCTCACCCACCAAAAGAAGAATCCAGGGGATTTTAATTGCCTCAGATCCAATGTCATAACAATCCATGGATGAAAGTAATTTGAGAGTAAAAGGCGGTCACGAGTTATCTTGAAATTTTGGATATTATTCGAGTTTTTAAATATGATTCATATCAATAAAGATAGATCTCGTGTTAAATTTTAAGACTCCAGCTAATCACTTATATGACTATGACCACCTATATTCAAAGCCTCGTGAAAGAATACATATCATTATTTTACAATATTTGATCAATGGATCTTGTTTAAAATTAAATAAAAGCATATTATTGTTCAATTTTCAACAAAACCAATTTCTAAATTCAACATCCAGGCTTAGGAAATGATGTTTCAGGATCTTGTTTCCCGTATAACATGGGGAATTTAATTTTTCTAGTTTTGTTTATGATGCCACACAAAATAAATTATTGGCTGCTTCTGATTTTCAAGTATAAATACACAGAATTAATGATAAAGGTATCCCGAATTGAAAACAAATAATATTTATGAGTCAAAATAGATCCTTTGTATCCATTTTTTGTTGTTGTTGAAGTTAATTTATAAATTGGAGTGCTTGATTAATAATTTTAAGATAGGTGTTATGAAGAAAAATTATCAGCTCAAACTTGAAGTATTGTGTTTCAAAATAAAATGAAGTACAACACTTACAAATGAGCCTTTGATTCTATAGTGTTAGGTTGTAAGACCCTTGAGGTTATGGGTTCGGATTCGAATTCAGAAAGTGCGTTTTTTTTAAGAGCTTGAGACAGTCGGGGTTTTATCTGATTCGCTTAAATTCGGAAGGGATAGTTTGACGGTGAGATTTCCAACGATTCAAAAAAAAAAATTTATAGTGAATTTTTTATTATTATAATTAAAATAAATGAGCCTTTGTGCAGTCCAAGCATCTATTACTATTAGCTCCAAAATCAATTTTGTGATTTCGCAGTTTAGATAGTTGAGCTTAGAAAGACTAAATCTACTTTTAAATATTATAAATAAATAAAACGACCTTCATATTACACATGTAACTCGATCTCTTGCTGAAAGATAGACAAAGTTTCTTCCATCAAGATTTTTTTTTTATTAATTGTAATTAACGAATTCCATCAAGATTTGTGTTGGTATAGTGACTCTAGGGGTGTATTCAATTGAGATTTTAAAAGACTTTTTTGGGTTAAATAAGTCTTGTGGTATTCAATTAAGATTTTTAAATAATCTAAAAAGTCTTATGGTATTCCATTAGGGGGGTGTATTCAATTGAGATTTTAAAAGACTATTTATGAATAAATAAGTCATGTAGATTTTAAAAGACATTTAAAGAATGTAATAGACATTTAAAGAATGTGATGACTTACAAGATTTTATTAGATTTCTTTTAATCAAGATTTTTTACATATTAGATTTTAAAAGACTTATTTCATAAGAATTTGTAAGATTTGAAAGGACCATTATATTTTTTACATATTAGATTTTTTTTTCCTTTTTTATTATATAGAACGTAACCATAAATAAAAAAAAGTTAATGAAAGTCAATTGGTTCAAAATGTCCGAATGTCATTTCTCTGACCTATGAATATTTTATGAGTTTCTATGACAAAATGTCATTTCTCTGACTTAGGAAGAAAAGATAACACTTCAGCATCAATGATCTTAATAATTGATAAATAATTTTTTCCTTAAATTTGGGTTTTTTTAAAAATAAAATACAAGTAAAAAATTAGCAAGAAAATGAGGAAAAAAATCTTTGTTGTGCTAAATTCATTTTGTACATTATTATCTATCCGAATGAAGAAGTTATGTTGGCCTCAAAGAAAATCTAGGAAATTATCTTTAAATGTGATAGAATTTTCCTCCTCGAAAATGAAATTCATTAAGAAAAATAGTTGGAGAAATGACATTATCAGTTGCATTTAAAAGAAAGTCATATTGTTTATTTGAAAGAAAAAAGAAGAAATTACTAATAAGCAAGTAATTTGTTCACGAAGAACTAACATATATGTTCATCTTCTATTTTCTAACTAACTTGTATGTTCATCTTCTATTTTCTAACACTCAAAAAAATCTTATGTAAAAAGTCTCATGGGTTAGGGTGAGATTTTTTATAGAGTTTGATATTTATAATTTTCACTAAAAAGTCCCACAAATCACACATATAAAAGAATCCTTCAAAATAATTATGTTTTTCAATACCATAAGACTTTATATTACTTGTTTAAAATCCTGATTGAATATCACTAGATTTGGATGCACTCTTTAAAAAATCATAATAGTCTTAATGGAATACCACAAGACTTTTTAGATTATTTAAAAATCTTAATTGAATACCACAAGACTTATTTAACCCAAAAAAGTCTTTTAAAATCTCAATTGAATACACCCCCTAAGATTATTATGATTTTTTGAAGAGTGTATTCAAATCTAGTGATATTCAATCAGAACTTTAAATAAGTAATAGAAAGTCTTATGGTATTGAAAAACATAATTATTTTGAAGGATTTTTTTATATGTGTGATTGTGTTGGACTTCTTAGTGAGAATTATAAATATCAAACTCTATAAAAAAAAATCATAATCTAACCTATGAGACTTTTTACATAAGATTTTTTTGACGGTTAGAAAACAGAAGATGAACATACATGTTAGCTATTCGTTAACAAGTTACTTGCTTATTAGTAATTGTTGGTGGATTAGTGTCATTAATCATAATATAAACATGTTTTAACACTCAAAATCAGAAAGTAAATTTCAGATATACTTTTACATGCATGAACCCAAAAACCCTAAAACTTTGAGAATGAAGAAAAACCTGAAATAGTGATGAAATCTTGTGATCTGAGTCGAGATAAATCTCTGTCCTTAAGAACTTATCAGCCTCGTCTCGGTGCTCTACGATTTTTGTGGCTAATGTTCTCCCAGGATAACCCAGATTCCTTTTGTTCAAGGGGCACTCCTTAACAAGATCTCGAACTTGAAATATGGTGGCACTCTCTCAGACTCAAGAAACAATATGAGACTCTATACTTTTGCTTGAATTCGGATGAAATCAGATCTTACAAAAAGAACATGAAATCTTCCTTTTATAACCATGGAATGGTGCCTCAAGGACACCCTTTGGGTTGAGGTGCAACCCTCCAAAGTGTTATACCCCTCATTACACCCCTTGGAGTATAGGATCATGTTACATACCATTGGAAGATATGTCCTTATGGGGTACCATCCAAGGGACATGTCCCTCATCCATCCAAACCATTATATTTGAAGAATTTACAACAGTAATTTCTTCTTTTTTCTTTCAAACAAAACAATATGACTTTCTTTTAAATGCAACTGGTAATGTCTTTCCTCCAACCATTTTTCTTAATGAATTTCATTTTCGTGGAGGAAAATTCTATCACATTTAAAGATAATTTCCTGGATTTTCTTTGAGGCCAGCAGAACTTCTTCAATCGGATAGATGATAATGTACAAAGGGAATTTAGCACAACAATGATTTTTTTCCTCGTTTTCTCGCTAATTTTTTACTTGTATTTTTTTTTTAAAAAAAAAAAAAAAACTCAAATTTAAGGAAAAAATATTTATCAATTATTAAGATCATTGATGCCAATGTGTTATCTTTTATTCATAGGTCAGAGACATGACATTTTATCATAGAAACTCAGAAAATAATCTGAGATAATTAAGCATTTTCGTTAGTAAAATTATCTACACTGTTAGTAAAATATTGATAGATTGCTTAAGTCCAGAAAATATTACCGCCAACATAGCTTTTAAAGAAAATATAGTTGTAATACACCTAACCATGATAGAAATTATAGCATTGTTAATTCAGTGGAGGGGTGACCTGGACGAGAATGACCCAAGAAAAGAATGTCTCATTGAATTAGATAGACATTACTCATAATCAGATTAAAAGTTGGTTGGTTAGCATCATAAAAGTAAAATATATATATATATATATATATATATATATATATATATATATATATTTATATGTGGTCCTTTCAAATATTTAAATTCTTATGATATAAATCTTTTAAAATCAAACAAGTAAAAAATCCTGATTAAAAAAACTGCAACAAAATCTTGTAAGTCATTACATTCTTAAATAGTCTTTTAAAATCTACTGAACTTATTTATCGATAAATAATCTTTTAAAATCTCAGTTGAATACACTCCCTAAGAGTCATGTTGGTTCATTGATTACAGTTAAATCAAATTGTCTATAAAAGAAGAAAATCTTCCGGAATTGATGCCTGCAAATTTAGGTTTTGTTGTATCCTGAGAGTGATTTTCCATAACCTTACATCAATAATAAAAGGGCAAACATCACTTAAAAGAAAATAATCTTCACTTCTCAAAGTCGAATATTGTATTGTTGTTTCTAACATCTCTCTATCATAAAAATAAGGCGAGAATATATATATAATACTTAATCAATAAGTGGTTTACATTTATAAAAAAACAAAAAACAAAAACAAAAACAAAAACAAAAAACATTTTTCCATCTTAAAAAATATAAAATAATTAAAACATGCTCCCATTTCGATTTAGGGGCGCTCATGTGGTTGAAGAGGTGGTATATCATGTGCCGAGTGTATATGTTATCTCTCTCATAGCAGGCGGGCCCCACACAGTTATGGGGCCCGCCTGCTATGAGAGAGATAACATATACACCCAGCACATAATATAATTTTCGGTGGTTGAGGGGTAGAAGATCAAGAAGTGAACGTTAATTAAGACAAAGGTTGGGCGGTAAATTTTTCAACTTTAAACCCATGAAAGGCCCAGCTTTATTTATAGACCAAAAGATGCCTTCTCCAAAACTATAACAAGGACATTAGGCTTGTCATGATCAACAAGGACATTAGGCTTCAATGGAAGATTATGGCATACTATTGCTTACTAATTGTGTTTGGGAAACACTAATAAGAGATATTTTGAGCGGGTTTGGATTCATATCAAAAAGAAAACTTTGAGGGGTCAGGATTTCGGAATTAGAGCCGCCAAAGAATCTAATATATTTTTAATGAAGCGTACATGAACTTGGTTTGAATCAGTTAATTTATAACATCTCATATCTCTAGGGAGAGAGAAGAGAAGGATTGTTCTTCATGGAGACATCTACTCTTGATTCTACTACATTCGAGATCGTAATCCGAGAAATTGAATATTTATTCGAGAAATTACAGTGGGGAGCAACTTTTAGTTTTGAGGTGTGTATAACACTTTATTGAAGCAATATTTGTCTCTATTATGTGTTGTAAGGGTTGTAGGTAATTTCACTCTATGATACAACGAAACTTAGAAATGCAACACAATATTTTGTTAAATCTCTACTTGAGAGCTTTAATGTGAAAATTGTAATACGAAATTATCAACTTTCGTGCCCTATATATAGGCAATTAAGACAATACTTTTTTGTCATGTTTTTCTATAACAACGTTCCATTGCCGCGATGCGCCAATGACAAGCCATTGGCGCGACAATATAAGTCAGAAAATCATTTTTGCATCAGCGTCTCATTGTCGCACCAATGAGTAACCATTGCCGTGACAATATTAATCAGAATGTATTTTTATGTCTTTGACTTTCATTGTCGTAATAATGGAACGCATAATGTCTTTATTGCATGAAACTAGTTATTTCAGTTAATTTTGCCTTTGAATTTCGTTTTCCTTTTGAACCCCGTGACCTGTCAGGGCATGTCGATCCCCGATTTGTCAGTATAGGACAATAACTGAACCTTTTTTTTTGTTATTCATATAACATCTTATATTGGTAAATTAACCATAATTTATTTTATATATATATATATATATATATCCAAATTCAACAACACTATAAGGGCTTATTCGATCCAATCATATCACATAATCATTTAAAAAGTGTTCTGAATGAGTTATTTCAATTCCATGTCTTCTTTTCCTTTGAATCAAAATTAACTTCAGTAGAATTCTTAAGTGATTTTTCTTTGTGGCGAACAATTAACAATTAGTTAATTAGTTTTTCCGAATCTAAATAAAACTAAATCCGAAGAATGGATTGTTGTTCATGGAGACATCAGCTCTTGATTCCACTGCATTCGAGATCATAATCCGAAAAATTTACAGCAAAATGCAGTATGATGGGTTTCTTATATATGTTGTGCTAAATAATTTTTCTTCTTTTATTTTGACACAGCAATTTTTTATGTGTTGTTTTTTGAGTGAGTTCTTCTCCCATTAGGGCCAAGCAAAATTTTACTTTCGGTATCATACTTTTTTTATTGATGGATTTATTTTGTTGGCATAAAATTAAAAAGACGGTCTTTGTGTTTTTTTTGAACTGTTCTTAAATGCTTGTGGTCGTTTACTATGCAATTTTGTTTTTTGCACTAATTACGGTGCAAGTTATATTGGAAAAATCTTTGGTGCAACAGTGGTATGAGTGACGTGGTACCACCGGCGAATTAAAAAATGACATGTTTAATTTAATTCCTATTTTTTAATTTTTTAGCACGCGTGGCAATGGATGATTGGTTGTTGCATGGATGACGTTGTACCACTATTGCACCAAAGATTTTCTCATTCTATAGGGCATAATATAAATAAAATCACTACATAAGTCATAAGACAGATAGTATCTATAATGGTATGGTTTGATGATGTAGGGTTCGAGATTTGTTCTTCAGGTCTTGAGTTTGAATCTAAGGAGTGCGTTTCATCTAAGAGTTTGAAACAGCCGGTGATTTTACATACTCCGCTTAAATCCGGAATGAGTGATTTGACGGCAGAATTTCCAACGATTCCAAAAAAACAAAGACATATAGTTAAATAAAATATCCCAACTAATTATAAAGTTATACGTGCACTTAATTTATTGGACAAATTTCGTTTATTAATTAATCGTCCCAAGAGATTTTTTTTTTTTTTTGATTTAACTCAATTATAATAGGGAGAAGACTCGTTTTTAATCAAAAAAAAAAAAAAATCTCTGTAATAGGCTACGTACGTGTTTTTGTGAACAACAAAGATATTCAATTTATGTATACATATATTCTCAATAATGTAATTTATATGTCACGGATTTTCCGTATTTGAGTTGATAAAACCGACACGATTATTAATCATGTCATGTCATGTCCTATCAACATATTTATTAATCATATCATATTTGTGTTACACCATCTCAACATTTTTAATCGGTCATAACTTGAACACGATATGATTATCTTATTTTTTTTGCTAAATAATGGTATTGTACCCATGTCAAAATGACATAATTACCAATTTACATTCGGTTTATAACATAATTAATATTAATTGTGTAATTGTATTAATCTTATCAAACATAAAATTGACTCATTTATTTAATAAAATTATATTGACACGTTTATTAATTATGTCATATTTATATTTAATAAAATTGACACGATTATCAAACGGATCCTAATCATATTTACCAGACACAAATCACAATTAAATTTGCCACCTCTAGGTAAGTTACGATTACAGAAGATTTTGACGTCAGTGGCTATGTAATGGGGCTTACAAAATTACTTCGCCAATCTCTTTTTAAGATCAGAAAATAACATGCTTTTCCTTATAAAATAAAGCACATGTTAAACCAAACCATCCACTCATTAACAACATAACAAATTATAATTGAATATCAATTTCTTAATTAATTCAGGAAAATTATCAATCGTATATCTAATATTTGACATATTATTAAAAATATATAAATTTTGAAATTTTATTCATCAATCCATACAAAAAATTAAAAAATATAACAAACGTCTATTTATTATGTAAGAGATTTATATCCAATATATGATATACTTTTCAATCGTATATTTAAATACACATTTTGTAATATTTAGTTGAATTGATGAATAAAATTTCAGAATTCGAGTCAAACATGTTGAGTATTCCCACTCCTGATGGATGTGATTTGGTTGTATAAGATTTAAGATTTGCTTGTCTAAATCCTAAATTCGAATTCATGAGATACATTTTTTATAAGAGACCGAGACAATTATGAATTTTACATACTCTGCGATAGGGGTAGCAATTTGGGTCAGAATTCGTTTATTCGTTCGATTCGATTCGCTTTAAAGCGAATACGGGTTTGAAAAAATGAATTCGTTTAATAAATGAGTTCATTCGATTTGATTCATTTAATAAACGAATCGAATACAAATTTAAGCTCATTGATTCGTTTAGGATTCGCCTTATTATTTTTATTTACTAGTTCTTGTTAATTTTCAATTAAAATTCGAGAAATTATAGTTAATTAACACAGAAAAAGTAATATTTTCGATATCTGGTGAGATATTTTTAGTAAATATATTAATTACATATTTCATATGTATATATTTATGAAGAATTAATATAAATCAAGTGTGATAAATTATTTTATTAAATAATATCATGACTAAATGAATAAACGAATATTCATATTCGATTCGTTTAATAAATGAATCGAATACGAATCATGATATTAGAATTCGTTTAATAAACTAATCGAATACGAATCCATCACATTTTAATTCGATTCGTTTAGGATTCGATACAAATTCGATTCGTTAATTCGTTTTGCCACCTCTACTCTGCGATGATTTGATAGCGGAATTTCATAAAAAAATATGTCTGAGTATTCCAGCAAATTTATTACACGTCTTCAAATGGAAACATTGGTCGTGAAATTTAGGAGTGGGCAATTGGGCTTATTGTCTTGGGTCACTACAAAACCCAGAATCGATGCAGATTATTAAGCTGCGACACCTACACATATAAATGTCCACTTAAAACCCTAACTTGCCTAATCTTCTTCACTTCACAAAGGTTTACAGAAGCCGCAGCTCCGCCTTCCAGGTTCGATTCTTTAAAACCCATTATTTTTTTAATTTTTTATAGTAAATTAAATATATATTTCTATTATCTTTTGTTCTACTGTTTAATTTGTAAGCATACAGTTGAAATTCAAGTTGATATTATCTGGTTATGGAAATATTGTTATGGTCTTAAGCATCGTAATTTACAATCAGTAGATAGTATGTCTTTTCAGTTGCTTTCAATACTGTTAAAGGCGCCGCCTAAGTGGCGCTTAAGAAGGTTCTTGGATGGGGCGGCTATTGGCGGTGTTTAGGTATTTTAAGTTAGGACTCTTTGTATATAGTGTTTGACTAGTCAACCTGCCGTTTGACCGGATAAAGGCGGAGCTTGGGCAGAACTTAGGTAGGTTGAACTACCGAATTAATTTGCTCCGCATACTGCCTTGGACAACGTAGGTTGTTTTGTATGGTTGTTATAGTTCCTTCGTATGTGTGTGTCGAAGAAGCTTTTTAATTCTTTTATGTATTTTTCGTTCACTTATATATGTCCTGTTGCTCAATCTGTGTTACAGTAAAATGGCTGTTCCTTTGCTGACGAAGAAGATAGTGAAGAAGCGCCTCAAGAAGTTCAAGAGGCCCCAGAGTGACAGGAAGATATCTGTGAAGGTATTTATTTATTTCTATTATGCTGAGATATTCTTTTATCTAATTGCTACTTGCTTTATGCTGCATGGACTTTTGTTCCATTCCTTTAATATGTTTGTCTTAGACAATATTTCCATGGAACCATCAGGTTTCACGATCTTAGTCAAGCATATTTTTTTCATGAAAGAAATTTAGTAAAATGGATTGTAGAATGTGAACAGGTATACTTGAATAGTTAGATACCTAAGAACAAACTCAAAATAATATGGGTCAACACATTCTTCTTGCATCGAGGATTTGTTGCCTATGCTTTTTAAGGCAATGCTTAGGTAATGTATGAGGATTACATTGGTCAACCCATTCTTCATGCATATTAGGTAATGTATGAGCATTACTTGACATTGTGATGATGAGCAATTGATTACTTATTGAATACTATGAATTACGTGAATGTAAAATTCTACTACATGTATGCATCTTGTTCATTTGGTTATTGAATCCCTTCGATGTTTTTTCAAATACTATCTATTGGAAATTGCAATAGTCTTGTAACTAGGGGTATCGGCTTGGATTGGTTACATTTATTAAAAAAAAAAGAACTTGGTTTGGTTTCCCATATCGATAAAATATTTAATTTGGAATTCTTTTAAACCGATTTGGAATCGAATTGATTCAAAAGTTGATGATATGTTAGCATCTTATTTTATCGGTTACTACATTTGCTGTATTAACCTTTGGAGAAAGACTTATGTGTGTCATGTCAATCTTGCTCTGCCATTTGGCAGAACAGGTGGGTCCACGTAGGCCCCCATGAGTCTAGTGGGTTCCACAATTTTAATTTAAACTTAACAAAGTTTATTGTGAGACCCACATGGACCTACATGCTCTGCCAAATGACAGAGTAGGATTGGTTTGGCGCACCTAAGTTTTTCTTGGATTGCGGTAGAATTGTTTTCTGGAAATTCGGAAACATTTTTCAAATGCCGCTTTAGCTTGAACCTATTTGTTACTTTAGCTTGAAGCGGTCAAACTAATTCTCAAACCAGTTTAGCTTGATATTAAAGATGTGTGAATAACTATCTTTTTTATTTTCTCTCATGGCCGAATATTGAAGAATTGGCATGGTTGATTTTTGTGTTTGGGTGACTTGCACAAGCAAGCATCATTTCGCACTAAAAAGCCACACATTAAGGAAACTTGTTCCCTTAATGATTAAAACCATGCCATACTGCTTTGAAATTTTTTGTTTAACAATTAAATGCTTGAAAACATTTCAAGCATGTGTCTAAAAGTCGCACAAAATGCAATTTTTGGTCTATTTTGTCAATGTGAATTGTGTTTAACAATTAAATAAATCGGATTAAATGATTTAAACTAAAACGAATTCCCGAATAATTAATGTTATCATATAACGATTAATTATTCAATCTGATAATAAATAATTGATTATTTGTTACTCAAGTGCTCAATGAGTACGCTTTTATTGCTAGACTTTTTATGTTCGGGTTCGTTTGTCATATAGAGTGATGTGAAATGATAAATAGACTAAATGAGGACTAAATGGGGACTAATAACCATTTTTTAATGAAATGATTGCAGTGCATTAAAAAAATGAAGAAATGATAAAAAAAGGGGAACATATGGTGTGTTTTTCCCCCATTTAGTCATTCTTTAGTCTGTTTATCATTTCTCTAGAACAATTCCATATGTCCTCGATTCGCCCACCTAAACAACCTCGTCGAATTATAAAAGTCGAAGTCATCATATACGTATAATCCCTTCATCTTTAGATATTCAGGTCAAACGAAGACACAAATGAAACTGTCAAATCTCCTATATGCTCAGCCCATCCATATCAACAAAATTTGTATTCCCTTGATAATTATTAGAAATCTCATTTTCTAGTATTATCATGTTACTTGCAATTTTTTCATGAAAAAACCAATAAGAAGTTGACACGTCATCAACTTTTAAATTGGTTCAACTCCAATCTGCTTGAAAGAATTCCTGGCCAACTGTTGGATTGATTTGTAGGAAACCAAACTGAATTCAATTTTTTAACCAAGAAACTGACCCCAACCCGATTTTGAATCGGTTCGGTTAATATTTGCCTACCTCTATGTAAGCTCACCCGCACACTTAATGCTATAAAAGTCAATGTTCTAAAAAACGCTAGATGGTTGGTGTACGATGGGGGAGCGCTTAGCGCCTGAACCTTCTAGACTGTCCCTAAAAAAAATTGAAACCGCCTACCCCATTTAATGGGGTAGGCGGTTTCAATTTTTTTTTTTTTTTTTTCTTAGAATCAATTTTAGAATTATATAATAGTTGTTGAAAGAATAAATGGTTCAACATTAAAGTTTTTGTTATTCTTACTATAATTAAGTTTTAATTCTTCTTGTTATAAAATTGAGTTTGGTTTTGCATTTGACCCATTTTATCTGAAAATTTATACGAATTTGAATTATGTAAATAAATAAAAAAAAATTAACTACATAATTTAGGAAAACCGTGGGACTGTGTGAGCTTTTTTAGACATGGGACCAAAAGTTGGGATTTTTGACACATGCCGTAAATTTGGGCTTTTAGACATAGGCCCAATCGAGGATACAAACCAATCCAATTTGTCTGGATGGTTCAATTTGGAAAAAAAAGGAAAATTAGCTAGATCAGTTTAGGTTCATTGCAAACTGACATCTTTGATATATTTGAGTTTTGTGTCCAAACTGACTTTGACAAGTAGCAGCCACATTGTTGCATTACTACCAAATGTGACTGGGTATACACTTCTTCAGGCATAGTTGTAGGTTAATCCCAATAATTAATTTAACTACTACAAAACCATGCAAAGATAAATTTTTGCCAATATTCAGTCCTGCTGGAGACATATGACTGTGTTGTCAACTTCAGACATTTTGCACCAGAAGCTCGACTATATTGTTGCCTTTGGACCTTTTACACAAAAAGCACTTGGATAACTTATAAATTAGTTCTGTTGAACCATAGTGGTTAAAGGTGAAAGGCGCACCGAGGCACCAAGATCCTCCTAGGGCCTAGGCGCAAGATGAGGCGCGTGCCTGATCGAAGTGTGGCGCGTGACGCACCATGTATTTTTTTAGCTTTTATATCAATTTCTCAATTGGAGTAATTCATATAAATTGTATTTAATAAATTTATCCTATTAATTTCAACTCAATAAGTAAAATAACAATCATATCACTTGAGTATTTATTATTTCACATTTTAGTTTTTTAATTAAAAAAAAAAAGATTCAATAAGGCGCATCACCAACGCACCTGGCCAAATAGGCGCAGTGAGGTGATGCGGCAGCGCCTCAATGAGGCGCGCCTTAAACAACTATGTGTTGAACTAATGTACTTGGTGGTGGCAGGAAAACTGGCGAAGGCCGAAGGGTATTGATTCACGAGTCAGGAGAAAGTTCAAAGGATGCACTCTGATGCCCAATATTGGTTACGGCTCAGACAAGAAAACACGCCACTATCTTCCCAATGGATTCAAGAAATTTGTTGTGCACAATGTCAAAGAACTGGAAGTCTTGATGATGCACAACAGGTAAATAACAAATTTATTTTCAAATATGTTTATGCTTGTCATTTCTTCTTGAATTATTCTGAAGTTCCTTACCAATAAATTCTTACCTTCTGTTGTAGGACTTACTGCGCTGAGATCGCCCACAATGTATCGACCAAGAAGCGAAAGGAGATTGTTGAGCGTGCCGCACAATTGGACGTTGTCGTCACCAACAAATTGGCCAGGTTGCGCAGCCAGGAGGACGAGTAAAGTAAACACTGGTTTCTGTTTTATGTTTACCCTATTATGCAGTAGGCATCATCAGTTTCAGTTATATTTGAACCAAGTGTTTCTTGAGTTTTACTTTTGTTTTTTGGGAGATTTGTCATTTCAAGGGTTGGATTAAAATGTATTCTCCATTTTTGTCACTTGATTGATATTTTGAATTCTTTGATCTTTTGCTGAGAATTATTAATGCTTTGTCAATTCAGTAATTCCAAAATCCCATTTAAAATGAGTAATTACTGAACAAATGTCAATTTCAAATTTACCAAAAGGATACTAGTAATTTTTTTTTTTTTTAAATATACTCTTTTTGTCCCAGATAGACTTATTTTTTCATTCATCTCGAATTAAGTCTTTTTTTTTTAAATATAGTTGATTTTTTAATTATATAATATATGTTATTTAATGTGTCTTGTTATCAATAAATATAAACTATTATTAATTAATTATACTTGGAATAGTAAGTAAAATTAGGAGTATATTAAGAAACATATAAATAAAATTTATTATAATTATTATATTAATTAATTTTTTTTTAATCTGTGTGAAAATGAAAGTAAGTTTATCTTTATAAGACGAAATGCTTATTTTTTGTGGAATCATTTAAATGCAATTTATATAGACTTGATTGTAATGTAAGTCGAAACAATTTTTATTTATTTATTTATAAATTAATGGGCAATTTAATTCTCTTAGTTCGAATTATAAATATCTTATTTCATTTTTATTATGTGAACCGGTTTACAGCTACACATTCTTGTTCTTATTTTACATTAATATTATTGGATTAACTTTTTTAATTGAGCCCCCCTAACATCGACTTTAAAAATAATTCCTTTTGTTGCACTACTATGTAACCTCTAGTCAATCAGATATTTACATGAAAAAATGTAGTAGAATGTTGCAAAGTCGAGAAAAATAAGTTGACACGGACATAAATCATAAAAATATATTTATATTTTATAAAATCTAATGACTCAAAATATTCATATAACCAATCTTACATGATTGAAAATTGTTTGGTTTGGTTATGTTAAAATGTAGTAAAAAGTCATGTTTTGAAAATCAGATTAGATCGGTCGGTTGAACCGGCCGTGAGTCCTGTTCGGTTAAGTCCAAGAAATCGAATCTTTAAAAAATCTGTCAAAATAAGTAAAAACCGACGAACCGGATCGTAGCAATTTCAATTTTTTTAAAACTAAAAATTAAAATTTAATATAACGTCATCTCATTTTACCAATTCAATCGAAATAATTCAATTGATCGAATCAATAATTTTTTAAATTTTTAAATTTCCGATCTGGTTCCGAAAACACTAGCAACAAGCATTTATGCAACAACTTTAGTAAGAAGGAGATGCATCCATAACAGGACAAAAGCATTTCCACTGTTCTAAAAATAACTTCTCTAAGAAGGAAATGCGACTATAACAGGACGAAATATCCAAAGTCAACCAAAAGTCTCTCGGGATATTTGATAAAATCACAAACCAATAAAAACACTGATTGACTTAAGTCAACCCCCGCATCATCCAATGAGATTCCACCGTGACGTAATTATGTTCTTTGCTTTGTCACTTAAAAACTTTCACTCTTAAAGAAGTGTCCTTTTAAATTCCCGATTGTGATCCGAAGAAAGTGTGTTGAATTTTTGTCTCCGTTTCAACTTCACTCGGGAAGCTCTCGAACCAAAACGCGTCGTTTCGTTCCGCGAATTTCACGTTTAATAAAAGTTGGAATGGCGCCCGGAGCGGTATTTTCCGGGACGGCGAATCAGGCGGAGCAACTGAAATCAGACGGAAACCTCTACTTCTCTAAAGACCGTTTCGGAGCCGCCATTGACGCCTATACTGAGGTAAAAAAAAAAAAAAACAAACAAAATTTGAAAATTCAATCATATTATTGAAGAAAAAATAACAAAAGGTAATTTTTTTTTTTAAATTTATTGATTGATTATGTGATTAAATGTGTTAATTGTATTTGTTTTGGTTGAATTTGAAGGCGATTACGCTTTGCCCTGACGTGGCTGTATATTGGACGAATCGCGCTCTTTGTCATCGCAAGAGGAAGTATGTATGAGTACTAATTTTTTTTTTTTTTTTTTGGTGTTTGTGTTTCTGTTTGTGTTGTTTGATTTTATTTTCCACTTAGATATTTTTGTTGACGAAAATGTACAGTGATTGGACAAAAGTTGAAGATGATTGTCGGAAAGCTGTTGAATTGGATCATGATTCTGTCAAGGTCCGTTTTATAATTCATTTGTTGCAATTACTTCAACTCTGTTAATGGAATCGTGTGAAGGTTTTCACTATTTTTGTAAGTACTGGGATTATGTTCTTTTTCTATGTTTGCGTAAACTGGCTGTAATGACAGAGTTACAACTTGCTGCCTTGTCTTTGCATTCAGGAATGGGTTTTGTTTTAAAATTCGAGTAGTCGCCTCACTCCCTTGCGTCTTGCCTGTCTAACTTCTTTTATTCTGTTGATGGAACGGGTTTTATATGATGCTCTTATAGATACTTAAAAGACAAAGAGGGTCTTTTTCTAGAGGTCTAGTATTTTCAAAGTGAACAATTGTAGAATAATAATCATTATCTTGTTATAAACAGTAAGAATCTAGGTGGCTGCTATCTTAAAGTTGAAGACCTCTTGAAGAGCATGGTGTATACGAAGGTGTTATTGGAGTGATATTAGTGACTTATCTGGTTGAGAACATCGATAGTTGGCTGATTGATCATAATTAACTGCCCAAACTGGATTAAATTAGGCTGGTTAATCATAATTAGATTTCTAAAAAAGTGCAAATTTGTATATTTTATCACCGGAATGCATTGTGAACTTGGCTTATTCTCATAAGTTAATGATCAGGAAATAGCTTATTAGGAAATTTTGATGTGTGAGCCTTCAATTTGTCGAGATGCTGCTTCTTTTTCAGTCGCTTAAGAAAACTAGTTATGCTGCATGAAATTTGCATCTTTTTTTCCCCCTTTCAAACAGAGTTAGTAAAACGTGGTCTCTAACATTTAGTAAATTCTTTAAATCTCAGGTGTTTATTGTTCCTCAATACCAGCTGTTTGTTCTCTGTTAATTCATGTTCTTGTTATATTAAGCAACACTTTTTTGGATTATTACGATCTCGTTTTGGATTATTATAATCTCATGCTTTCAATTACATTTTGCTACATGATAGGGCCACTATATGTTGGGACTTGCATTGCTACAAAGGAATGAATATGCCAAGGGAATCAAGGAATTGGAAAAAGTATGGTGCTATATATATTTTGGATGGCTGTTAAATATTTAATATGAGATTGTTCAGGTGACATGATGCTATCAGTTTTTCATTTAAGCATTGGATGTGTTATTCTATTTATGACTGAATTGGGATAAATAACCATCACCATTACAATTTAGTCAGACTTTTGTTATCAGTTTCAAAGTTGTTAGGTTTTTAACATTTATGGTCTGTCTCATTGTTGAAAAATAATATAAAATAATGGAAAACTAATTTCAGGACTCGGGTCCATTTTTGGTTGGGAAATATAAGGCCATGTTGATTTACCTCTAGATGGTCATCAGCCAGCTGACCAGTGCTTCAAATTAAGATGTCTTTTGTGTAGATTCTGAAATTGGGCAAGAGAGCTTTTTGACCAAGGTCTTTTCCAAGTTTTTTTAATTGTTTTGGCTGCCTTTGAAGTCTTTTTTGGTCATTAATCAACTTGTAACATGAATTTTGAATTGCCCAAGACATGCTACAAATGTATTTGTGAACAAATAAAAGTTCAATTTGCAAGCTCTTTCTGAAACAGCTGTGCCAAACATGGCATAAATGTCACCTTAGGTGATGTAAATACCTCATAATTGTGTAGCCAGTGAGCTGCATTTAATGGTTTTTGGTTGGTGACAATTGGTTGGTATTGTTAGTGGCAAGACTTAAAATCTGGTCAAAATCGTGCAACACATCTGAGCAGTTTGAGAAATATGGCATCTTTTTTTGTTCACAGGAAGCCGGATAATAGGTGCATTATTTTATCTTGCTTTTTCAACATGTTTCTTCACTGTCATACTGTAGGGATTATTCGTACCTGGAGTTAATAATTATAGTTTTTACGAAGATCATTGGTACTGAAAAAGAAAATAAAATGTATGTCATGATGTTTAATTTGTGATCTTGGCATAGGTCTTGTAATATCAGATTTTAAAATTACATGGAGTTGATTGAGCTTGATCCTTCCGTAGCAAATAACAATCTTAAAAATCTGATGCTACTATCATACTGATCTTTGTTAAATTTTTGCATGCTAATTTATTCTAAGCAGCCAAGTAGATTTGAGTTGTTACAGAACTTATTTTGTAGGCTTTGGATCTTGGGAGGGGTGCAAAGCAAAACAGTTATATTGTAGAGGATATCTGGCAGGAGCTAGCAAGAGCAAAATACTTGTTGTGGGAGCAAGAATCTAGCAAGCGTTCTTGGGAATTGCAAAGCTTGAAGTATGTGCTACCTATGACTTTTTCCCGACCTTCTGCGAAGGTTGCCTCATTATTGGAAAATTTATCTTATGTGATGCTTCATACAATTCCTCTGTTGATTTAGGGAAGCTTGTGAATCAGCTCTTGAAGAAAAGCTTGCTTTTGAAATTTCTAGAACAGAAGGATTGTCGGATGAATCTATTGATACTCATTCGAAACAAATGGAGGCTCTGAATGAAGTATTTCAGAAAGCTGCAGAAGACGACACGCCAACTGAGGCAAGTATTAGGATTTGTTTTGTTTTATATTATTTTCTTCTTTTGCAACCATCAAACACTTCTCTATTTTTATTTTTAGAGAAACTGACTTGGCTTTTCAGGTTCCGGATTATCTATGTTGCAAAATTACTTTTGATATTTTTCATGATCCTGTCATTACTCCGTGTGGGGTTACTTACGAGAGGGCAGTGATCCTTGATCATTTTGAAAAGGTGAATTGCTACTGCACTTTCAAACTCAATTTCCCCGTTGTTTTTATGTTTCCACAGTTTTCTCATCTTTATTACTTACTAGGTGGGTAATTTTGATCCGATCACACGAGAACCACTGATAGAATCGCAGCTCATATCAAACTTGGCAATAAAGGAAGCAGTCCAAGCATTTGTGGACAAAAATGGATGGGCGTACAAGGCAAGTTGAAATATAATTGCAATGATAGTTTCAACTACACTGAATTGGTGGCAAGTATTTCAGAGTTGATTGTTCGTGTTTGGTTATGATATTTTTGCCGCGTTTCAGTTGACATTATACGATTTCTGGAATCATAAAATAATGTCTGATGATCCTTTTGCGCTGCGCAGAAATTGTTATATGCAGTTTAGTTCCTAATTATGGTATTTTGTACAGAACTTTATTGGCTGTTGAGACCTTTCCTGTTGCCATCATAATTCAGTATTGTATGAAACTGGATGCCTTTATTAAGGAGTTTGAACATTGATGCTGAACTTTTATGATCAATAGGTTATCAAGTTTTTTATGGTACGAGAAACTGGGTATGAAAAATAATTTTAGTTGTTTCAAATTGGTAAATATATGAAAAGTTTGAGATTGATTAGGATGGTAATAGGTCGGGTATCGTACGGGAATACTAATATTCGTATCTGTATTTGATCTTACCATATTTTATCCGTACCTGAATTTAACTTACGGAGTGTCATTTGAGTCATTGTTTACATCAGGATTTTACCTTTATTTAAACGGGACGTGAATATTCGTACTCGATTCTTCTAAGTAACAAGTATAAAAAATTATATTCTTACCCACTCTAAATGTACCGGCACTAGCAGGTGTTCCCATTCATGTGGAGATTTTTGTTATTCTTACTCTTGACTTCTTATAATTTTGTTCTTGGTATAGGTGTTGCAATTTGGGTCAAGATTCATTTATTCGTTCGGTTTGATTCGCATTAAAGAGTATATGGATTTGGAAAAATTAATTGATTTAGTAAGTGGATCAATTCGATTCAATTCATTTCTTAAATAAATAGAATATAAATTTGAGCTTTTCGATTCATTTACGGTTTGTTTATTACTGTCATTTTGCTAGTTTTTATTATTTTTAATTAAGTTCGAGAAACTGTTAACAATTATCACAGGAAAATAATATTGCTTAATTTTAGTGGGTCATTTTTAGTAAATATGTTAATTGTATATTTCACACAAACATATACATATATAAACGAATCGAAGACGAATCATGATATTATGATTCGATTATTAAACAAATCGAACATGAATTCATTATTTTTTTATTCTATTCGTTTTGAATTCGACACAAATTCGATTTATAATTGCCACCGACGATGCATATCAAAACGTGTCAAACTATTTGAAGGTGGTATAATAATCTAACAATTATGGAAACTTTCGCTCTCACCAATTAAGTCAAAGAAGTAAAGTGTTAAAAAGATAATTATAAGGAAATTATCATTTTCACACTCGAAAATTCATTTATTTAAAAAATTATCAAATATTTTTAAATAAATTTAATTTTATATCCAAAGTTTCAGTAAATGTATTAATTTACACATTTTAGAATTAATTGAAACTTTTTATATGTATATTAGTATATTGAGTGAAATTTTGGATATAAAATCTGAAAAATCATCTCTCATTTCAAGCTATGCATATCATTTACTCGTATCTAAGGATGTCCATCTAAATATACGAGTCATTTAACCTCCATTAGTTGTCATTCATCATTTATTAATGTTTAGTTTTGAATGTGTAAATCAAATGATTGAATATTATTGATGATACATGTGTAAAAATTAAATTATTTCTATATTTTTATTATCTAACAACCACTCAATCATATATTGTATTCGAGGATTTCATCGACACACTGATTTTAATGATCACATCACTCAAGAATTTGAAAAGCACTCCATAATATCTTATTAATTCCGAAAAACTATTATATATGGAAATGGGGAAAAAATAATTATTGATGATTAAGAAAATAATTTATTATTAATATTCAACTTTTCACATTCTAACTTTTTACATTCTTCGTTTTTAATATTTTACATAATATTTACTAATGAAATTTTCACAGTTAGAAATTATATTAAGTTAACTATAAAAATGTTTCTAGCCTAATTAAATCCATGCTTACAGTAATATTTTATTCTCCATCAATAAAAGACTATAAAATAAAATAGGCTAAAAGATATATTTGTTTATTTGAGAGAATATTAAAGGACTTGTATTGTTTAGATAACTATGATTAAATGTACGATCCTAATTAATTTGATTTTTTGTATATATCCATTGTATAACGAGTCGTGTAATGCGCAGATCACCACTTAGTTGAACTTAAAAAATGTAAATTAGTACGTTAACATAAATTTTTTACGTAAAATTGAATTTATTTAAAGTTTTCGGATAATTCCATAAATAAACTAATTTTCGAATGAAAAAATGATAATATCTCTTAAAATAAAAGGTATCCTAATAAATTGAGGTTCTGTCCACTTTCTATATAAAATAAATATTAGAGCGAATCAAGCTTTTTTCACCAATTAATTCAAAGAAGTAAAGTGTAAAAAGATAATTATAAAAAAAGGAAAATTGATTGACTTATTTATAAAATTATCAGAAATTTTTAAATAAATTTAATTTCATACCTAAAGTTTCAGTGAATGTATTAATTTACACTTTTTAAAATAAATTGAAAATTTTTATATGTAAATTAATATGTTGAGTCAAATTTGGATATAAAATCTAAAAAATCATCTCTCATTTCAAGCTATTCATTTCATTTCCCTTGCATCTAAGGATGTCCATCTAATCACATGAGTCATTCAACTTCCATTAGTTGTCATTCATAGGGGTGGGCATTATCGGATTCGGATCGGATCGGACCGAATCCGATCCGATCCGAAATACCCATGGCTGTTTGATTTGTTCGGATCGGATCATTTTATCGAACTTGATCCGATATGATCCGATATTATCGGATCGGATCGGATTGGTTCGATCCGAATTCGAATCGGACCAATTCGATCCGAAATCATCCTATTTCGGATCGGATTGGTCCGATCCGATCCGAATTCGGTGGGTTTGAGTCAAAAAAATCGACGGATCGGATCGGATCGGATAAAATCCAATCTGAAATAATTCAATTTTTTTTTATTTAATATGTAACGACGTCGTTTTGCATATTAAATAAAAAAAAATCGATCCGATCTGAATCCGTCGAACCGGACCAACTCGATTCGATCGGATTTGTTAATCGGATCCGATCTGATGCCCACCCCTAGTCATTCATTAGTGATTAATGTTTAACTTTGAATTTGTAAATCAAATGATTTATTATTGATGATGGTATATGTATAAAAATTAAATTATTTCTATATTTTTATTATCTAAAGACGACTAAATCATATTATTGTATTTGAAAATTTCATTAATACACTGATTTAAATGATTATATCACTCAAAAATTTCAAAAACACTCCATAATATCTTATTAAAATTCTGAAAAACAATTATACATGGAAATAGGAAAAAATAATTATTGAGGATTAAGAAAATGATTTATTATTGATATTCAACTTTCCACATTCTTCGTTTTTAATATTTTACTTAATATTTATTAGTGAAACTTTAAAAGTCAGAAGTTATATTAGGTTAACTATAAAAATGTTTATAATCTAGCTAAATTGATACTTGCATTAAGATTTTGTTCTCCATCAATAGAAGACTATAAAGTAAAACACATTTGTTAATTTGAGATGATGTTAAATGATTTGTATTGTTTGGACAACTATGGTTAAAAATACGATCATAATTAATTTCATTTTTTTTGTATTTATCCATAATATAACGAGTTGTGCATTACCTGAGTTACCAGTTAGTTGAACTTAAAAATTGTAAATTGATATACTGACATAAATTTTTTTACGTAAAATTAAATTTATTTAAAATTTTCGAATAATTCCATAAATAAATTAATTTTCGGATAGAAAAATAGCAAATCCTAATAAATTGAGGATGTGTCCACTTTCTATATAACATAAACATTAGAGTGAATCAAGTTTTTTTTTTAACTCTGCCGACAGCATACGAAATTGACTTCAAACAATTGGAAGTAATGATTTTTAGCATCAATCCATAATCATTTTTTTTTTGTTTGAAATCGTTGGAAATCTCACTATTAAATCACCTATTCCAAATTTAAGCGGAGCAAATAATAAGAAACATATTCCCTGAATTCGAACGTGAAACCATAAACCCTACACCACCAAGCCACTTCACTCGGAGACAATAACACCATAATCTCCCAATAAGGCACACAATCATAGTCTTGAAAATTAAATAATTCATAAAAAAGTTGAAGAAAAGTCATATTTGGTAGACCCATTTTGGCCAAAATTTTCAATTAATTCTCTCATTTTGGATTGAATGAAAAGAACCCTTTAACTAATCAAATATTTAAATACCTCATTTTTAGCAGCATATGTTGATAATGCATTGGATGTATTTCTATTTCATCATCTATATCAAAAATTTATTTGAATTGACAACCACTCAGTAGACAGATCACTGAATCAAACAAAATTGTAATAATTTTATGTTTTGAAGAACTTCAATGCTGATAATCCATTTAACTGTTGTTCAGTTGTTGTCAATTTCATAAGTAGGGTCTCATTATATTTTATGATAGTTTTCGGTATTCGAACTCGTAATCATTAAACGGATCGTAAGTTAATATAGATCATCGCACATAAAAATATACAACATTTTTATTTTTATATTTTAAACTGTTATAGGAATCGATTTTAAGTATATGCGAACTAGACGGTTGTCTAAAATCTCAAATTTTAAGAATACATTGTTTTGTAGGCATATTTCTAATAATACTTTAATGGAGATTTATTTAGAATTGAAAGACATATCAATTAGAAAATATGTATTCAAATATAATGAGTTATCATAAAAAAAAAAATTCACCTAAGACCTCGAATGTCCTTGAACAACGGCGGGACGATTCTAAGCTTATTTTTAAGATTTTCCATATTTTTATGGAGAAACAAATTTGATTGAATGCTAATTAAAAATAATGTATCCATTTCACAAAAAAATTATCCTTATAAAAATTGTTTTGATTTGGACAACTAATGAAGAAGACAAGTCACCTACAAATAATATTTGTTTTTTTTGTTTTTAAATCTATCTTTAATCGTTGCATTAGCATTACTATATGACCAAAATCTCACCGACACATGACTAATTATTTTAAATTTTGTTAATTTTCAATCCATTTTTTTTCTCTTTACCAATATTGATAGGACTATTATATATATATATATATATATTCTTAAACTTATTCGCTACCAACCCAATAATAATAGCACAAAAAGTTTTGTTTGTATTTTAAAATGATATTATGGAATGACATTTTATCTGCATCAGATTGTGTAAATATGTAACCATTCTTTAATAGAAATACGGAAAATAGGGTGAAATTAAGCGAAATCTCCTTAATGTTTTAAAACCAAGAGAAATCCCCTTACGAGATTTTGTTATAAATAATTTGATTTTTATTATAAAATATGAGGTAGAAATGATAAATCAGGACATATGATCCTGAACTGGTATTGTCCTGTCCCGTTTGAATTGTAATTTCGGGATGAAAAATTGTATCGAACCATCCTTAGTTTTTTTAATCGAGATGAAAAATCATCCTGAATCCTAAACCGAATAATTAGAAATTCTGAATCTCAATTGAAATTCAAAATTTTAGGTTAAAATTCAAGATTTTTAAGTACGAGAGAATTTCACTTATTTTCACAGAAAAATATTAACCTTAGGGAGAGACACCAGCTCAGCTCTTAGGTAAGTATTTCTCTTATTTTGGTCAAAAAAATACAGTTGAGCATTGAAAATTTGTCTTTAATTTCTTCAAAATCTCAAGTCATTCCATCCCAAACAAAGACTGCAGAGATTTTAATTGAATATAGACTTTCCTCTCCTCGCATCACTTCCAAATTTGCCAGCACATATATCCCAATTATTATGTTATATATTATCAATAATTCATACACATTGAGACCTTTTTTGATATGTTATGAGATAATAAAATTATAATTTTTAAGTATTTGATTAATAATAAAAAGATTATGATTATTAATTGTAATTTCTTTTAAATACTGAGTTTTAAAAAAGTTAATATTTATAGTTTTTACTCACCATCAAAATATTTAAAAAATGATGTGCCAATTAATTGAGTTAGTAAAATCTCTTGAACGGAAACAAGAAATCTGAAATTCGAACAATGCTCACAAGAGTATAATGGGAATTGGATTACCATCAAGTTATAATTATATATATATTTTTAAAAAGCACCTTGTGATTTTATTTTTTACATAAAATAAAATAAAATATTACTATTTATGAACCACTATTTATTCACGCCACACAAATAACATGAAAATATACCAGCAGACAATGGGAGACCCACTATTTCGTTTTTTGCATTTCTATTATCATTTTTGATTCCCAAATGACGTGATTTGGTGGTGTATGATTTAAGATCTGACTTTCAGATCCTTGATTCGAATCCATAAGGTGCATTTCTTGTAAGAACCTGAGACAATTGGAAATTTAACTGACTCCTCTTAAACCCGAATCGGATAATTTAAAGGTGATATTTAACATTTCCAAAAAAAAAAAAAAAAATTATAAAAGTGCATTTTGGAGGGAAGAAAATTAAATTAGTAGAAACAGCACTCATACACTCCACGTGATTCACTCTGCAATGCAGAAACCACCACCAAAAAAAAAAAATGGACTTGATAATTCCACTTCAAAAATCCATTGTCACATGGTAGATCTATTGGTTTCATCTACAACATGATAACAAATAAGACAATTTCCTTCTAACATGCTTAACTAGAGTTTGGCAGAAAATATCGAATCCCAACCCGTACCGTTCAATACGGGAATCATCCCGAATAAAAGTTCCAATCAAAATTCGGGACTAAAAAATCATTTCGAATCCTATCGAGATGGGACGTCCCGATTACCATCTCTAGTCGATTCAACAGGTAAATTTTCTTAAGAATGATATCAGAAGTCTAGAATTCGAGTCACACCCACATGAGAGCGGTCTCAGGACACAGCTCGATTGACTGTAATTGCACTTCTCACCTACAATCACCCGAATACGAGTAATAGTAAGAGGTAATGGTTGATGTTTAGTGGAAAAGTTTCTCATTTCCATCCAACCATCATGTACCATATATGTAAACAAAGTTTTTTTTAAAAAAAAATAAAATAAAATAAAATAAAATTTGTGTAGAACACATCAGAATTGTTAATGTGAAGGGAAAAGGATAAATTTAGGTGATGGCACAACTGTTCCATTGAAGACTTTCACAAAAAGGGCAAGCAAAGCATCTTGAAAATAAAAAATTGATGGACCACACAACACCAGAAATCACAGCCCTATTCAATATGGTCTCATTCTATTACTTATCTAATTCTTTATGAACCAACCATTCACTCATTCACCCTCTTTGGATTGATTCATTTATGAATCATCCACAATATCATACGATGCTTTTGTTTTCAAGCTAAGCTAAGGTCTGACATTGAGTAAAGAATCACTTTTTAACATTTTGGCATTTACGTTTGTGAGAAAATTTTCGAAGCATCTAATAGATACGACACATCAGTTATGGATGAAATAGAAGATTAAAAAAAATCTTACTTGATAGAGTCCGAAGGGTGAATGATAATTGCTGCGAGCAAACGCCAGTGCTTGTTTCAGCTGGTAATAGAAAACTCCAAACACTAAGAAAATAAGGCATGAGAAGAAATTATTGAACAAACGAAACGTATAATCTTATAAATAGAGCTTCCGATGTATTTATTCACAAGCACTAACTCAAAAACCTGAGACTGGGAATTCGAGGAAGAGAATTTACACAATGTTGATTGAGGACGAGTTGCATTGACAACCCAGATGTAGAATTTACAAATAGGCTAGGTGATTAACATTGGAGTGTAAGCCATCTCTTCAGGCAGTGTGCGTAAGATGAACAGTTCTCCTCAGTCTCTCAAGAATACTGGAAGCCTTTCTTTTGGCCCTTGCAGTTCCATCTTGAGCTAGATTTGAAATTGTTCTGTATGTACTCTCTTCTTCTCTCATTGCTCTCCATTTGGTTCGATCACTCATACAGATCGTGTGGAGGATTGCGATGCAATTCTCCTTATTGCGTTCACAAGTACTCTCCCTAATGATGCGAAGCAAGCAAGACACAGCCCCAAGATCTCCCATTTCCTCAATGGCCCTGTGATTAGTGGAAAGCGTTGCCAGAATAGCCAATAACTCATCAACATGCACGCCATCCATAATTTTCTTCAGAATAACCCTTACACCACCATCGCGAACAGCTCTTGCTTTGTTTTCATGAATGATACACAGATTAAACATTGCGGAGGCAACGTCTTTCATCGCTAATGGATGGCCTTCATCTAAAAGGTCAATGAGTGGTTTTAAGGCACCAGATTTTCCAATAAGTTCCTTGTTGGAATCAAGAGCTGATAATGTGAAAAGGGCTGCAGCTGCATTGCTCCTTGTTTCAATAGTCCCCGATCTCAATGCATCCATAAGAAGAGGAATTACCATGGGGGTTTCAGCAACAAGCTTCTTGTTGTTATCATGGATAGAAAGATTCAAGAGTGTTGTTATCACGTCTTCTTGAAGATTGGGGTTTATTGCGTTTTTAGACTTGCTTTCAGAGAGAGGACTCAGCAATTGAGGTATGGCATCAAGAGACTCACCAAAAAGTGCCCGAAACGAGGGCATCCGCTTTGTCAACAACCGAAGCTCCTTTGCTGCTTCTGTCTGTTCGGAAAGAGTCGCAGACATCTTCTCCAGCAAAGAGAGAAGATGGTCACGATCTGCTTCTGTTATTCCTTCTTCATTAAGATACTGAACAGGGTTCGACAATTCTATTCCCTGACTCTTACACCATTGCGATATCATTTCCCGGATAAGGTGATTAGGAGTAAGGATTGTGTGTGACAGAACTTGTTGGGTTCGCGGGCATGTCCGGTTACCTGCTTTTAGCCATCTCTGGATATATGGTCTATCAAAAGTCTGTACAAGAAACACAATACAAATAAATCAATCAAGAACCAAGAAAAGCAATAATTAAGCAAGATTACAAATTAGCAAAGATTAAAATCTACGATATTGCTGATATTACTGTTGTTTCGGAAAGCTTCTTTGATCCATTTCAATACGAGTTAATCCAATAATAAATCACTTAATTTCAAAGAGGAAGTAAATTATTATCATGGCAACTTAAATGCATGAACACAAATTTGATAAATATTTAGGTAAAGCAAATCCAAATTCTAGCCAATTAAACAACTGATACTTTCAATTCATAAGGAGACATAAAAATCAGAATCTTTATTACCTGGTACTAAATTTTATACCGAAACAAGAATGCAAATTCAAAATAAACTCACATTGCAAAGAACAAAAAATTTATGCAACATTTCTCAGTGGAAAAAAAAATCGATGAAAGAAAGTTCAAATTCACAGAAATTTAAGTTCAATGGAGTGAATAATTAATTTTTCTTGGGCATTATTAACAAAAAAGACTTTAATTTGTCAAATTATAGTATAAAAACTCCACCAAAAAAAAAAAAAACATATTATTTTCTTTTGCTGATATTTTCTCAGCAACCAAACAGAGCAGAGAAAAAAAAATTGAAGGAACCTGTCCAGAAGACAAAACAACGGGATCTCTCATCAACTCCTTAGAAAGCGGGCACTTAAACTCATCAGGACACGACACCGTTTCATGTAACTTTAGAGACAACGATTTCTTCTTCTTCGTCGTCGTCGTCTTCAGTTCTTCCAATGCACAGAGCTTGTCTTTGGCTTCATCGACA
>SKCR01008193.1:0-31686 GCA_019454045.1 Zanthoxylum bungeanum | reverse complement strand
TTTATTTGAATTTTAACATGTGTTTAATTGTTGGATATTTTTGGAGGGGATTTGGTGGGCTTGGGCGTGTGGAGCTTGGTTCTTTGGTGGGCTTGGGCGTGTGGCTTGGTGTGGGATGCGAGGACTTTTGGGCCGAAGATAAATTTAAAACAGAGGTCTATCGAGCGAACCCGAGGCTAAGAAAACGAATGAAATCTAGCAAGGTATTGAGTTTTCCCTTTCGACGTCTGTTTCCCGCGACTTCCATAACTGAAAGGGTAGTGCCTCCATACGAGGCTCATCATCGGGTCTTATGCATAAATGAAGTGCCTAAAGGTGCATTTGATGATAGGCGAGGGGATTATGATCGAAGGGGTTATGGTAGACGGGGGGACTTAGATGGAGATCTAGGTAGCATTAAAATCAAGATACCAACCTTTCAGGGCAAGAATGATCCCGAGGCTTATTTGGAATGGGAGAAGAAGATTGAGCTGATATTCAATTGCCATCACTACACAGAGATGGAAGTTGCCATGATCAGGGCGAATGTAATTGAGGATGCAGAGGCTACTATGGCACGGTTTCTTGGGGCTTAAATTGAGAGATTGCCAACATGGTGGAGTTACATCATTATGTTGATTTGGAGGATATGCTTCACATGGATATCAAGGTAGAGAGGCAACTCAAGAAGAAGGCCACATCCAGATTTGGTACTCAGACTACTTCTACTTGGAAGGGGAAATGGGTTCCGAATGAGAAGCGAGATGGAGGCTTTAACAAGCCTAGAGGTGATTTCAGTGGAGGCTTTAACAAGACTAGGTCCGAACCTAGTGGTAAGGGTAAAGAGGCTGCAGAATCGAGTAAGCCTAGTCCTAAACCTGAGGGTACAGCTACGAGAACTAAGGGTGTTAAGTGTTTCAAGTGTTTGGGCATGGGACACTATGCTTCATAATGTCCCAATAGGCGCACCTTAGTGATTGAAAAGAGCGCAGATGTGTACTCTACAGATGATGAGGTTGAGGATGTGATGTCGGAGTTAGAAGATGCTAGTGACCACGAATGAGCTGCATACCCTTTAGATAACTTATCCCTAGTTGTTAAGCGTGCTTTGACAGCACAAGTTGTTGAGGATGAGAGTGATCAGCAGAGGGAGAACATATTCCACACTAGATGTCGTGTGAATGGTAAGGGTTATAGTATGATTATAGATGGAGGCAGTTGTACCAATGTGGCTAGCACGGCTTTGATTGAGAGATTGGGGTTGAGTTGCTTAAAGCACCCCAAGCCTTACAAGTTACAGTGGTTAAATGATTGTGGTGAAGTGAAGGTAACGAAGCAAGTATTATTGAGTTTACCATTGGGCTTTACACATATGATGTTCTATGTGATGTGATTCTGATGCATGCGGGACATATACTTTTGGGGATGCTGTGGCAGTTTGATAAGAAGGTGATTTATGATGGGTTCAAGAATAAGTATTCATTACAGCATAAAGGGAAACCCATTACACTATACCCACTTACACCAAAGCAAGTCCATGAAGATCAGGTTAAGTTGCAACTTGAGAGGGATAAAGAGAGGGCCAGTGCAAACACTAACTTGGGGGAAACTAGTGAGAGTGCGAAAAATAAGGCCAAGGCCGAGAGTTTACCCAAGGGAAGTGAGAGTGAAAGTAAGGGGGACACCAAAGGGAGAGTGAAAAGGAGTTTCTAAATGGGTGAGGGTGAAGCTAGGAGAGCTTTCAAGACTAGCAGCCTGATGCTATTGTGAGTTTACAAGGAGCCCTATGTTTATTTTTCTAACACTGACCATTTGCTTGCTATGTCTATTTCATCTCTTTTGCAGGACTACAATGATCTACTGACTGAGGACATTCCTAGTGGGCTTCCACCCATTAGAGGTATTGAGAACCAGATAGACTTCGTACCTGGAGCAGTTATTCCCAACAGGCCATCCTATAGAAGCAATCCTGAGGAGACAAAGGAACTTCAACGACATAGTGCGACTCCATGGTATACCTAGGAGTATTGTATCTGATAAAGATGTTAAGTTCCTTAGCCATTTTTGGAAGGTGTTGTGGGCTAAACTAGGCACCAAACTATTGTATTCTACCACATATCACCCACAGACTGATGGACAAACATAGGTAGTTAATAGGACTTTATCTGTATTATTGCGCACTATAGTTGGTAAGAATTTAAAGAGTTGGGAAGATTGTTTGCCATTTATTTAGTTTGCATATAATCGTAGCATTCATTCTTCTACATCATTTTCACCTTTTGAGATTGTTTATGGTTTTCAGCCACTAACTCCATTGGATTTGCTACTATTACCTATTGATGAGCATACAGGGTTAGATGGCAAAAAGAAAACTGATTTGGTGAAGCATATCCATGAGAAGGTAAAAGAGCACATTCAACGAAAGAACGAGCAATACGCTTCTCATGTAAACAAGCGAAAGCGTGTAGTCTTTTAACCTGGTGATTGGGTTTGGATACACATGCGTAAAGACAGATTTCCAGAACATCGTAAATCCAAGCTACAATCGAGAGGAGATGGACCTTTTCAAGTCTTGGAAATGATCAATGACAATGCATATAAGCTGGATTTGCAAGGTAAGTACAACGTATCTGCTACTTTTAATGTTTCTGACTTAACTCATTTTGATGCAGGTTCAGATTCGAGGTCGAATCCTTTTCAACAATGAGGGAATGACATGAGTCTAACCACACTAGAGACATTATAGGATGCAGCTATCAACTTGAAAGAACCCATGCAGTTGCCAACAGGTCCAATCACATGCCAAAGAGCAAAGAAGATCAGAGAGGCCTTTTCGGGACTAGCTCAGAGCTATGTGACCAGTTGCAGCAACCAAGTCAAATGCACACCAGAGACACATATGGGCATAACCAGAGAGGTCCCCAAGAAATTTCATTTGACCTAGATCAGCTCAGACTGAAGCATAGCAGAGCAGCTTCAGCACCAGCACACTTTTGACCTATTTTGGGACTATGTTGAATTCGGCCAAATGGAGGCATTTTTGTCATTTTTGCTCGACATGTTGACTTTATTTATGATGTAATTAGCATGGTTGACTATGCCATTAGGCTTAATTATACTTAGATCTCTACTTAGCCGGAAGCACGTCAATTTACTATAGCATGTAAGCACCTCAATTAGCTTAAGTGAGATTAGCTTCTAATCTTTGTTTTAAGTTTATTTAGGTGCAAAAGGACCTTAATGGTCGTGGTTGAGGTGCTTGACTTAGGTCTTTTGTTAATTTTAGTTCTAGGGTCATTTTAGTCATTTTACTCTCTTGTAACCCTAACTATATAACTCTCATGTGTAAATTTTATCATCAACAATGTAATATACAACATTTTGAAAGAGAGAAAAGCTTGAGCTTTCCATGGCTATGGCCGAACCCTTGGTGGGGGAGGGATTCAAATTGACTTATCTAAGGTTGGCAACTTAGTGGCGTCTCCATTGCTAGCAAAATACAATTTGATTTCATGTTTGTTGTTATCATGGACATGAGTTTCATGGTGGTTAGGGGCTGATCTTGGTTGGGTTTTGTTCCTACAAAATCATTTTTCAAAGTTCTTGGGGTTTTGAGAAAGATGCTTGGGGGTTTGCTTGGTTTCCAACCCAAGTGAGTTCTTGTCACCTTCATATCTATAACTATTAGGAAAACCCACATATCACTTCAATTAATAGAAATGATGACTCAAATAGCATCTTTGATCTGCAGTCAGTCCTACACGATTGTTGATTTATCTTACATAAGCTTCTACTTCTATATCATGTTATTTCCACTTACAAAAGTTAATTCCCTTCATTAATGTTATCAACTGTACCTTCTCACATCTACATGACTACCTGACTGAATACTTCTTTCAATTTTATCTTATAAAAATCCACATATGGTATCCTATTGTCTCAAGATTCACTAGCTATCTCACACATAGTGAATCATTGTATATCTTACTCTCTCAATCCTTGGGAATCTATGCCACTTTTATTTGATATCTCATGCTAGAGGCACATCCAATGATACTTAGAATATGGAACTCGAAGATATTCCATATGTCATGGTTTGTCGTAAAATGAGAAAAGGTGATTGTGATGGTTACCATATCCTAATAGGTAGAGTTATATTGTTCATCTTATTTATGAAAGTTGTGGGGGCATCCCTATATGCCTAGGAAAGTGTTGATAACTTGCGTTACTCTTAAACTAACTCGAAGCATCAGCCACAAAGTGTCATTGATCTTCTTGTTAACTGGTAGAACCCATACCTATATTTACTTTCGGAAGGAGTCGTTGCTCTTATGAATTTAATCAGACTGGCCTTAATCCTTAATAATGATTATTCCTTCTCGATGGTGTTCGTATTGAATTCTACATACCAAAGGGTCTCGTCACTCTCTTTTCCATATGACACCGGGAGATTTCATAGAGGTACGTTGGGATTAATAGAGGTTTGTTGTGATTGCATCTTCAACTTTTTTAAGTGATATTAGGAGCATTATGTTCAGAGGAATAACTAAAGTGGTATACTTATGACTAATTCTATACATGTTTTAATCTCTCTCTTATTGGGAATGTACTTGTTAACTCGTTCGGTAGCTTCAAATATCTTCCTTAAGGCTTTTCTATTGATTAGGAACACTGGGGCGTTCGTATTAATTAGGTTATAATCAAATGAACGTTAATATTCTCCATGTTCGAGCTTTCAACTTTCCAGTCGATAATTTATACTTTACTTTCTTAAACTGACTTTTCAAGTTATATAGTCCATGTGTTACTCACGTATAAGGGAAACAGATTGGAGTGGTCGGTATGGGCATAATTCTAGGTTTTTATTATGTTAATTATGTGCTACTACTTCTTTTCCTAATGTAAATATGGACCGCCTAAGGATCACTGCACAATACTGGTAGTATACTACTCTTATGGTTCAAGCTCATCAATTTTGGTTCATATATTCTAGTCGACATCACCATAGGGACGAACCTACCCGTCTCTATAGCTTCGGCTCGAGTCTATCTTAAAGTTTCCTTGTCATTAGTGATTACTCTACAAGTACAAATTGCTCATAAATTCTACTGACCGATGAATATGCCGTGCAACTTTCAATATTCATCAATGGTCATTAATTACTTTAAAAGTTTATAGGGGCTTATCCGTGAGATCTGTCTATTTTGGTGTATTGGGTCAAGGTTAGGCTTTTTGAAAAGCAACTTTCTTCATCTAAAGCTAATTCTTTCTTTAGTTGCTTATTTAGTTTATTTTGGGAGGGGACTATCTTACTATGACTAGTCTTGATTTATTCCCCAATTGTTTCATCTCCTCAATCTATCTTCCATTTATCTAAATTTAAACATCACGAACAAATCTCATCTAATGTTCTCTAAATTGCCTTAAGGCACTTTCCAAACTAATAGAATCTGATATTGAGTGCTAACGATAACTAAAAGTGTGGCATACCACGTGAAAATTAACATATGTCTAGGGTTTGTCAGGCTTTTTTTCATGGAATAATTAAAGAGAAGGGTGTAACGACTCAAATTTTCCAAGTTCAACTAATATTAGTACTGGGTGACTTAGAAAAATTTTCTCCGAATACCTAGGGACCAATGAACCTTACTCGATTTTGGGCCTAGCGGGCCTATTGTTATTATATTGAGTTTGGGTGATTTAGCTGTGGAGTAGCTTTTCTTTTCAACAATTAAGCTAATCCAAGTTAAGGCCCAACAATATTTATGGATTTTGAGCCCAAGTCCCTCATTTTGCTAGAAAAATGGGAAAACTTCAATATTTCTCTAAAATCAAATCACCATTTATTAAAAAAATAAATTCAATTTACAATTCACATAAAACCCCCTTGACCGAAATTAAAGAGAGAAAGGAGGAAGAAGATTATTCACTTTCCTTAGCAAATTCCCAAGGAAAATCAAGAGTAATCCACCACAAGCTAAGCCTAAGAAGGGAAAAAGAAGGCTTAGAGACTCTATTAGTGAGGAAAGTATTTGAATTAAAGTGTCATGATCCAGGCCGACAACAAACCAAAGGACGCATTACAAGTACCAGAAGGGCCAATTACGAGGCAGAGGACCAAAAGACTCAGAGAAGCAATGGCGGGATTAGTTCAGAGTTTTATGGCCGACTGCAACAAACAAATAGAGATGCATGTGGGCTTCGATGGAAAAGGGCCCAAAACCATTTCACTTGGCCCAAATCAGTTTAGAATAAAGCTTCCTAGGCATTTGAAGACTTAAAGACTTGATATTTGTGTAATTTCGTTTTTAGGGGCATTGTTGTCTTTATGCCTTTAGGGTTTCTTTTTGTAACACTATTTAAGCTTACTTTCTTCTTCATTTGAGGGACAATCAACAAAATTGTAAACTCAAAAGCTTAAAGCTTTGGCTATGGCCGAATTATTGTAAGGGAGGGATTCCCCTTTTCAAGTTTGAATCGACTTATCTAAGTTTGGCAAACTTAGTGGCGTCTCCATTGCTAGCAAAACACTACAAGGATTCATCTTAAAGGTTCTCAAGGGCAAGTTCTTTGTGGGTCTTCTTTGTGGTTGGAAGGGTTTTGTTCCTACAAAATCAAATTCGCGGTTCTTGGGGTTCTGTCTGTTGCTTGGGGTTTGCTTGGATTTCGAATCCAAGTGGGTTCTTGTCATTTGGTATCTAGAGCTCAGGGTTCCAAGGTCTGATTTTTCTATCTTTTCTTTTTGTTTGATTCTGTTTTCTTTTTCTTTGTTATTTTCGTTTCAGTTCTTGTTGGATCTTGTTTCTGTTTGTTTTGTTTATATTCTGGATCTGGTTTTGTTGTGAAGCATATTCTGGATCTGGTTTTGTTGTTCTGCATATTGTTCATCTGTTATCATTTTCCAGTTCTGATCGTTTTGTTGTTCTTCCTGTCAGTTCATCCTAGTTGCATATCAGTTCATTTATCACTTTTTCCAGTTCTGGGCTTCTGTTCTGTTCTTCCTATCAGTTCGTCATAGTCATTTGTTCTTTAGCATATGTTTAAGAAATAAGCATGTTCTTGGCGGCTGTGTGTTTTGTTTCTAAACCCTAGTGAAGTGTGAAATCAGACCCTGAAAAACTAAGTGAAGTCTGAAATCAGACCCTGAAATCTAGCTTCTGAAATCAGACCTAAAACGTAACCTTTGAAATCTGCCTCTGAAATCAGACCCTGATTCGACCTTGAAACCCTGACCAGACCTTGAATCAGACCCTGAAATCAGACCCTTATTCGACTCTGAAATCAGACCCTGACCAGTAACCTCTGAAATCAGCCTCTGAATCAGACCCTTATTGACTTGAAATCAGACCTGACAGAGCTCTGCCTCAGTCTGACCCCCTGACCCTTATCTCTGAAGCCTCTGAATTAGACCCTGAATTCAGACCTTGAAATCAGACCCTTATTCGACTCTGAAATCAGACACTGACCAGCAGCCTCTGAATTCAGACCCTGGATTCAGACCTCATCAGACTCTGAAATCAGGCTTTGAAAACCAGCCTCTGAAATCAGAACCTAAATCAGCCTCTGAAATCAGAACCACATTTAGCATCTGACGTTATAAAAAAAAAAAAGAAAAAAGAAAAATGGACTTGAGTGATAGTGATCACTTGAGCAAAAAAAAAAAAAAAGTGTAAAAAAGTGAAAATTTTTGGTTGAATCTAGTTTGTTCCATATTATCATTTAGGCGTGGAGAGTATTCCATCAAATTTTTTATAGAGGTGCCAAATTTTCTCCCGAAATTGCATACGACCGTGAATTTACATGCTTATTTTTTTTTCCATTGTGCTAATTGTTTACTCCTTATTTCTAATTACTCTAGCTTAAGTATTATTGATTGAGTCTCGTCATTACTATTCCTGTTTGCGTTTTGTTTTCCGCCTGCCCTATATATATATATATATATATATATATATATTTTTGGTCCATTGTGTTCATGCTAGCTTGAGGACTACATTTGGTTTGTATTCTTGGATTGAGTGTGGTTCACATTTGAATTGAGGACGAACTCAAGAGTGGTAAAAGGCAGTGATTGTGAGCACAGTATCGGTAGGTAAAAGCCAATAGAGTGCAAACACGAGTGGAGTGATATCATTCGAGTGTAAACACGTGAGATTGTGAGGATTTAGATATTTGCTTTACTTTCTTGTTATTTCTAATCTGTTTGTTTAGTGTTGAGATGGCAGGTCTAACTACTGATGAAAAGCTTGAGGCTTTGGATAGGAAATTTACAGATATGATGGAGAACATGAATACTGCTTTGGAGAGATTGTCCAAGAGTGTAGAGAGTATTCAAACTGGTAGCGGGTCCCAGAGTACCACCACCTCAGAATGTACCACCACCTCACAATGTGCCACCTCGCCGTGTACCACCACAGTATGTACCACCAGATGAGAGGAAGCTGAAAATGAGTTTGATGATTCTGATGGTTTTGATGATGTGTGGAGGAGAGATTTCAGCCTGGGCATGATAGGAGGCCTAATAGGAGGTTTGATAGGAGGAATGATAGGAGGGATAGACGGTTTGATGATAGAGGTGCATTTGATGCCAGAAGAGGGGATTATGATCGGAGAGGATATGGTAGGCGAGGAGATGTAGATGGTGATCTAGGTAGCATCAAGATCAAGATACCAACATTCCAAGGCAAGAATGATCCTGAAGCTTATTTAGAATGGGAAAAGAAAATAGAATTGATTTTCAACTGTCATCACTACTCAGACGAGAAGAAGATCAGTCTGGCAGCAATTGAGTTTACCGATTATGCTATGATTTGGTGGGATCAGCTTGTCTCTACTCGGAGGAGAAACTATGAGAGACCGGTTCAGACATGGGCAGAACTTAGGGGTCTCATGAGAAAGAGATTTATACCCAGCCATTACTATAGGGAGTTGTATCAGAAACTACAACATCTGTATCAGGGGACCAAAAGTGTTGAGGACTATTACACAGAGATGGAAGTTGCCATGATCAGGGCAAATGTAGTTGAGGATGCAGAAGCTACTATGGCACGGTTTCTAGGGGGCTTGAATAGAGAGATTGCAAACATGGTGTGGAGTTGCATCATTATGTTGATTTGGAGGATATGCTTCACATGGCTATCAAGATAGAAAGGCAACTCAGAAAAAGTCAACATCCAGATTTGGTACTCAGGCTACTTCTGCATGGAAAGGGAAATGGGTTCCGAATGAGAAGCGAGATGGAGGCTTTGACAAGCCTAGAGGCGAATTCAGTGGAGGCTTTAATAAGCCTAGGGCCGAACCTAGTGCCAAGGGTAAAGAGGCTGCAGAACCGAGCAAAACTAGACCAAACCTGAGGGTGCAGCTGCTAGAACTAAAGATGTCAAGTGTTTCAAGTGTTTGGGCATGGGACACTATGCTTCACAATGTCCCAATAGGCGTACCTTAGTGATTGATAAAAAGAGTGGAGAGGTGTACTCTACCGATAGTGAGGTTGAGGAGGAGATGCCAGAGTTGGAGGATGCTAGTGACCATGAGGGAGCTGCATACCCGCTGGATAACTTATCCTTAGTTGTCAAGCGTGCTTTGAGTGCACATGTTGTAGAGGATGAGAGTGTGCAGCAGAGGGAGAATATATTCCATACTAGGTGCCGTGTGAATGGCAAGGGGTTGTAGTATGATCATAGATGGGGGCAGTTGTACTAATGTTGCTAGCACAGCTTTGATTGAGCGATTGGGGTTGAGTTGCTTGAGACACCCGAAGCCTTACAAGTTGCAGTGGTTAAATGATTGTGGGGAGATAAGTGTGACAAAGCAGGTACTGTTGAGCTTTACCATTGGGCCATACACAGATGATGTCCTATGTGATGTGATACCGATGCATGCAGGACATATTCTTTTGGGCAGGCCGTGGCAGTTTGATAAGAAGGTTATTCATGATGGGTTCAAGAACAAGTACTCTTTCCAGCATAAGGGAAAACCCATTACATTATACCCACTTACACCTGCACAAGTCCATGAAGATCAGGTTAAGTTGCAACTTGAGCGTGACAAAGAGAGAGCGAAGGGAAACACCACTTGGGTGAGACTAGTAAGAGTGTTGTATCTGGTGAGAAAAATAAGGCCAAGGCCGTGGGAGTTTCCAAGGGGGTGTGTGAGTGAACGTGAGGGGGAAACAAAAGGGAGAGTTAAAAAGAGTTTCTACATGGGTGAGGGTGAAGCGAGAAAGCGTTCAAGGCTAGCAAGCTCATGCTATTGTTAGTCTATAAGGAGCCTCATATTTATTTTACTAACGCTGACCCTTTGCTTCCTGTGTCTATTTCATCTCTTTTGCAGGATTACAGTGACGTACTCACAGAGGACATACCTAGTGGGCTTCCACCCATTAGAGGTATTGAGCACCAGATAGACTTCATACCTGGAGCAGTCATTCCTAACAGACCGGCTTATAGGAGCAATCCCGAGGAGACAAAGGAGCTACAAAGGCAAGTACGGGAATTGATGGATAAGGGGTATGTAAGGGAAAGCATGAGCCCTTGTGCAGACAGTACAGTCTTCTAGTTCCTAAGAAAGATGGGACGTGGCGTATGTGCGTTGATTGTCGAGCTATCAACAATATTACGGTAAAGTATCGTCACCCCATTCCTAGACTAGATGACATGTTGGATGAATTGCATGGTTCCAAATTTTTAGTAAGATTGACTTAAAGAGTGGATACCATCAAATTCGCATGAGAGAGGGAGATGAGTGGAAAACTGCATTTAAGACTAAGTATGGCTTGTATGAATGGTTAGTTATGCCATTTGGTCTCTCAAACGCACCTAGCACATTTATGAGATTGATGAATCATGTTATGCGTGCATTTTTAGGTAAGTTTGTTGTGGTTTATTTTGATGACATCTTAGTTTATAGTAAAACAGTAGATGAGCATGTAATGCATTTGGAGCATGTACTTGATGTTTTACGAAAAGAACAATTGTATGCTAACTCTGACAAATGCACATTTTGCATGGATAGAATTGTTTTTCTTGGCTTTGTTGTGAGTGCAGATGGCATCGAGGTAGATGTGGAGAAGGTAAAGGCAATTCAGGAATGGCCTACACCAACTACAGTGACAGAAGTCCGAAGCTTTCATGGGTTAGCGAGCTTCTATAGGAGATTTGTCAAGGACTTCAGTAGCATTGCCGCGCCATTGACTGAGGTAGTAAAGAAGACAGTTGGTTTTCAATGGGGCGAGGCGCAAGAGCGAGCATTCCAGGACCTTAAAGCGAAGTTATGCAGTGCACCCATTTTAGCACTACCCAACTTCGAGAAGACATTTGAGATTGAGTGCGACGCATCAGGGTTAGGTATTGGAGCAGTTCTCATGCAAGAAAAGCGGCCAATAGCCTATTTTAGTGAGAAGCTGAATGGAGCAGCTTTGAGGTACCCCACGTATGACAAAGAGTTATATGCGCTTGTGAGAGCACTTGAGACATGGCAGCACTACTTGTGGCCTAAAGAGTTCGTGATCCACACCGACCATGAATCATTAAAACACTTGAAGGGTCAAGGTAAGCTGAATAAGCGACACGCAAAATGGATGGAATTCGTTGAGTCATTTCCATATGTTATACGCTACAAGCAAGGTAAAGAAAACATAGTGGCCGATGCATTATCTCGCAGGTATGTTTTACTTACTTCAATGCATGCACGGATGTTGGGATTTGATTTGATTAAGGAATTATATGAGTGTGATTCTGATTTTGGTGAGATTTTTGCTACTTGTGCAAAGTCATCTTTTGGAAAGTTTTACATTCATGACGGATTCTTATTTAAAGCGAACAGGTGTGTGTTCTGCTTGTAGTATGCGTGAGTTGCTTGTGAAAGGAAGCGCATGGGGGAGGTTTGATGGGGCATTTTGGGATTACTAAGACTTTAGCTATTTTACATGAGCACTTTTATTGGCCTAAAATGAAACGTGATGTTGAGCGTATTTGTGATAAGTGTCTAACATGTAAGCATGCTAAATCTAAATTAATGCCACATGGTTTGTATACTCCTTTGCCTGTACCTAGTGAACCCTGGGTTGATATATCGATGGATTTTGTGTTAGGTTTGCCTAGGACAAAGAGGGGTAGAGATTCAATCTTTGTTGTAGTTGATAGGTTTAGTAAAATGGCTCATTTCATTGCATGTCATAAAACCGATGATGCTACAAACATTGCAGATTTATTTTTCAGAGACATAGTGCGACTCCATGGTATACCTAGGAGTATTGTATCTGATAGAGATGTTAAGTTCCTTAGCCATTTTTGGAAGGTGTTGTGGGCTAAACTAGGCACCAAACTATTGTATTCTACCACATGTCATCCACAGACTGATGGACAAACAGAGGTAGTTAATAGGACTTTATCTCAATTATTGCGCACTATAGTTGGCAAGAATTTGAAGAGTTGGGAAGATTGTTTGCCATTTATTGAGTTTGCATATAATCGTAGCATTCATTCTTCTACATCATTTTCACCTTTTGAAATTGTTTATGGTTTTCAGCCACTAACTCCATTGGATTTGTTACCTTTGCTTGTTGATGAACATGCGGGGCTAGATGGAAAAAGGAAAGCCGATTTGGTGAAGCACATACATGAGAAAGCAAGAGAGCAAATACAACGAAAGAATGTGCAATATGCTTCTCATGCTAATAAGGGAAGAAAGCGTGTGGTATTTCAGCCTGGAGATTGGGTTTGGGTACACATGCGCAAGGAGAGATTTCCTGAACAACGTAAATCTAAGCTACAACCGAGAGGGGATGGTCCATTTCAAGTTTGGAACGGATTAATGACAATGCATACAAGCTGGATTTACAAGGTAAGTATAATGTGTCTGCTACATTTAATGTTTCTGACTTAACTCCTTTTGATGCAGGTACAGATTCGAGGTCGAATCCTTTTCAAGAGGGAGGGGGATGACATGATCCAGGCCGACAACAAACCAAAGGACGCATTACAAGTACCAGAAGGGCCAATTACGAGGCAGAGGACCAAAAGACTCAGAGAAGCAATGGCGGGATTAGTTCAGAGTTTTATGGCCGACTGCAACAAACAAATAGAGATGCATGTGGGCTTCGATGGAAAGGGCCCAAAACCATTTCACTTGGCCCAAATCAGTTTAGAATAAAGCTTCCTAGGCATTTGAAGACTTAAAGACTTGATATTTGTGTAATTTCGTTTTAGGGGCATTGTTGTTTTTATGCCTTTAGGGTTTCTTTTTGTAACACTATTTAAGCTTACTTTCTTCTTCATTTGAGGCAACCAACGAAATTTTAAACTCAAAAGCTTAAAGCTTTGGCTATGGCCGAATTATTGTAAGGGAGGGATTCCCCTTTTCAAGTTTGAATCGACTTATCTAAGTTTGGCAAACTTAGTGGCGTCTCCATTGCTAGCAAAACACTACAAGGATTCATCTTAAAGGTTCTCAAGGGCAAGTTCTTTGTGGGTCTTCTTTGTGGCCTTGGAAGGGTTTTGTTCCTACAAAATCAAATTCGCGGTTCTTGGGGTTCTGTCCGTTGCTTGGGGTTTGCTTGGATTTCGAATCCAAGGGTTTCTTGTCATAAACGTGAGGAAAACTAACCCAAATCTTGGAATTTTTGAGATCGAGGGTTTTGATGTTTTGTAGTGTTTGTTGATTGAAAATAATTTTGATATTGATGATGGTTGTGTTAAGAGTTAGTGTTGGGCAATTGTAGTTATGCCACCCCTTTAGTTTAAGTACTAAGTAAGGACAAAATAGGTTTTGGTGGTGTTGGGATTTTAGGAAGTGTGACATGATGATAAATTGAGGTTTATAATGCTTTTGGTTTGTGTGGATTAAGATGGAAGTGAGAGCTTGATTATTAAAGAAGTGGAGATTGGCCTTGGAAATAGCTAAGCATCGCGACGTCATTAGGCCCAGCGTTGTGACGCGTAACAAGGCATAGCCTCTATTTCAGTTTTGATTATGAGCGTCGCGACGCAAATCTAACCAGAGCCTCGTTTGGTTCTGTTTTGTGGAAAGTCCGCGTTTGCCTCTTAGCGTCACGAGCGGATGGAAGTCGCGCGCTGGCACCCAGTGTCGGACGCCACATTAAAATACTCAAATAAAAATTTTCAAGAAGCCAAAGAGGATAAAAATGACTTTTAAAACTTATCTAATAAGCTAAAAGTCAAAACTTATAATTGAGTTTTTTTTTTTTTTGGATAAGGTAAGTATTATAACCAAAGAAAACTATACAAAGAGCAAAGGGGCATACCCCAGACACTAGAGAGGACAGGCCCCTCCTAGAAAAAAGCAAAAGGCTACAAAGCCAAAGGCTACAAAGAATCAACAAAGATGTCATCGGGTAGGTGCCACGAAAGGTGAAGCCATTTATTGTCATAAGATGGATTCACCTTTCGTAGGAGCTAACACGATTCCGAACATCAAAAAACAATCATAAAGAAGAGCAGAACAGGCCGAAGAGGCATATCATGAGTGCGAGCATTCCTCTCCTCCAAATATGGTAGACTGACGCTGCAAAAAGACAGACGAACCAGAAGATGACATAAAGAGGCTCGGAGAGAACTGACATACCCACTCAACAGTCTGACACCAATCTCGGCGACTCCAATCTAACCCACACATGGCCAGCACAGACGACCAGACCCTTGAAGAATAGAGGCACTGGAAGAAAAGATGATCAAGTCCTCACTCGAACAACCACAAAGAATACAACGCGAGCAAGCAGAGATGCCAAATCTCATCAGACTATCCTGAGTACAAAGGCCACCCTGAATAGACATCCAAAGAAGAAAGGAATGACGGGGAATTGCCTTCCGGAACCAAACAACTCGAGACCAATGCAATGGGGTCTCCTTGACCTCATAGCATTCCAGGCACTATCCACAGAGAATCTTCCGTTTGTATCCTCCTCCCAAACTAGCACATCCTCCCTCAAACTAGAAGGAGACGGAAGATGAGACTGAGCCAAATCAAAAAGAGCAGCAGATCTAGATGGGGGCCATTGCAAGCAGAATCAGAGATAATGGAAGCAATGTAGCCATTCTATCCAAGCCAGAATCATAAATCACTCTCTCGCCCAACGTGTCCACAATCGGGCCAACATGATGCCAATAATCAAACCACAATAACGTCTTCTCACCATTCCCAATCCTCACTCTCATCCGCCGACGGGACCAAGAACGAAGCTCCAAGATCTTACGCCAACTCCAAGAGCAATCTGAAGGACAAGGGATCTCCCAAAAACTTCTACCCCGCAACAAATAAGAGTGAACCCAACTCGACCATGAGAAACTTGGCCAGAACAAAGAAACCAAATATGTTTAACAATAGCCGCTAATTCCAAGAATCCAAACTCTTTATCCCCAGCCCCCCTCCTGAAGAGGTAAACAAACTTTGCTCCAAGCCACTCTCGCCCCAGAAGAGGTGAGCGCACTACCCTTCCAAAGGAAAGAGCGTAGAATCGTCTCCACCTTCCTCACAACAGACTTAGGAAGAAAAATAAAGAAGACCAATAAACTTGAATGGAGAACAAAACTGACTTAATAAGCTGAAGCCGACCTGCATAAGAGAGAAACTTACTACTCCAACTCTTGGCACGAAGAATAATACGATCCACAAGAGAAGCACAATCAGAGGCCCTGAATTAGTAGAGATCAATGGGACTCCCAGATACCTCACTGGAAGATTCCCCAACTTGGAAACCCAAAATGTGACACAAGTGGCCTAAGGGTAGGAGAGATACCAGAAGAGAAGAATGACTTTTAGTTGGGTTCGGGGTTAGACCTGATAAACCACTGAACTGCCCAAGGCAATCCTTGATCAAGGAGACAAGGATGCTTCAGCTTTACAGAAATCATAAGGTCATCCGCAAAGCATAGATGAGTAAGACGGACCTTAGAACACCGCCAGTGAACTGGAAACCCGGATTAGTAGCCATATTACGAAGAAGACCTGACACACTTCCATAGCCCAAACAAATAGATAAGGAGACATGGGATCACCTTGTCGTAATTCCCGACCCCCAGAGAAAGAAACCATGCAGCTCACCATTAAAGAGACAGAGAATCTAGTAGTAGTCATACACTCCTGAATCCAACCACCATCCTCTCTGGAATACCAACTGTCGCAGAACCTACCCAGAAGGAAATCCCAACGAACAGTGTCATAAGCTTTCATCAAGTCAATCTTAAGAGCACATCTCGCGAGAACTGCCATTCCGGTGATAATTCCGAACCAATTCTGACACAAAAGAATATGTCGCTAATGCGCCTTCCCGCGACAAAAGCAGATTGATTATGACTGATTACTGAAAGGGGGATCTATTCGCAATCAGCTTAGCAATGCACTTGTAAATAGTATTACAACAAGAAATAGGCCTAAAATCCTTAAACCTGGGAAGGATTAGGAATCTTAGGAATAGAGCAATGGATGTAGCATTAACTGCCTCAAAAGACGCCCAGAAGAAAAGAATGAGTGAAATGCACAATAGGACACATCATTCCCCACAATATTCCAACACTGCTTAAAGAAGCCCGAATTAAACCCATCTGGACCTGGAGCTTTATTGTCCTTCAACCCGAACAAGACAGCCTTTAATCTCCTCATCCGAAACCTCCTGAGAAAGAGCCACACTCTGCTCATCAGTCAAATGTCTAGTAATAGCAAAACGAAGGGCCGCCCTATCAAAATCCTGCTGACCATGCTGAGGACAAAAAGGGTCTCAAAAAAAGAAAAGAAACAATCTCATCTCTAACCAGACATCTTCCTCCACATGAGTCCCATCCTCCTTATTAATAGAAGTACTTCTACTACGACGTGAAAACTTTCATAGCCGTAAAAAAAGAATTTAGTATTCTGATCCCCAAGGTTAAGCCACTGGACTCGAGATTTCTGTCTATTGAAGCCTTCTTCAACACGACTCAAAACACCATAACTTAACGAAAGACGAGCTTCTTCAGCTAGCAGAGCAGGGTCACTAGGGTGGTCCTGTAAAGCACACTGCACTCTGTCCAGATCATTCCTAATCTCAAAACTCACCACGAAATCTTAGAGAAATGCTCAACATTAAATTTTTTCAAGCCAACTTAACATTCTTCAGCTTGCAACATAAACGGAACATCGGAGTACCATGAACATCAATATCCCATGCCCTATCCACAACAGAGAGAAAATCAGGATGATCCACCCAAAACTGAAAGAACTTAAAGGGGATAATCCTCTTAGGGAGCTCTGCAAGCTTAACAACCATAGGTCATGATAATGTGATAGTTATCCCTAATTTTAATATTAATTTAATCAAATTAAAATATATTAAATATGAGGACTAATATTAGTTATATATACAATATATATAATTAATTAGTTAATAAATGTCCACCAAATAATTTATATTACATTATATCAAATATAATGTCTAAAAAATTATTTGGACACTTGTCATATTCGTCACAAATATGAAATGACTAAAATACCTTTTTGCATGTGTATTTTCATTTACTGATTAAAAGTTTCGAATTAATTAATTTTAATCCGATAAGATATTATGAATAATCATTATTATTCATATGTGTTGCCCAGATGCTCAATGAGTAAACTTAATATTGTGGGACTCTCTAAGTTCATGTACATCCGTCACGAATCCAATTTCATGCCCATAATTCACCCACTCGTAAATTATGAGGACTACAGATATTCTGGCTGAACTATGCAAGTCGAGATCATTACATACGTAATCCCTCCGTCACAGACTATCTATATTATACTGGGATATATAGAAGTAACTTCAAATCCCTAAGATATAATATAGTCGACTTACAAATTTATGATCTATAAATAAAACTCGGAACTCGCTTCCGTAGTGTACCACGTCCATGGATTTACTAGATCACAAACATGTGCAGGATACATATGCCTTGTACACATGACTGACAGATTCTATCTAGATACACACCAGATATCATGAGCATCAGTCCAGACCTAATGAACAAGCAGAGGTCTAACCTAAATAGGTGACATGAGTCCAGCCACACCAGAGACATTACAGGATGCAACTAACAACTTGGAGGAACCCATGCAGTTGCCAACAGGTCCAATCACACCCCAAAGAGCAAAGAATAGCAAAGAGGCATTTGCGGGACTAGCTCAGCTATGTGACCAGTTGCAGGAACCAAGTCAAGTGCACACCAGAGACATATATGTCATAACCAGAGAGGTCCCCAAGCTATTTCATTTGACCCAGATCAACTCAGACTGAAGCATAGCAGAGCAGCTTCAGCACCATCACCTTTTTGAACCGATTTGACCTATTTTGGGACTATGTTGAATTCGGCCAAATGGGGGTTGACTATGCCATTAGGCTTAATTATGCTTAGATCTCTACTTAGCCAGAAGCACGTCAATTTACTATAGCATGTAAGCACCTCAATTAGCTTAAGTGAGATTAGCTTCTAATCTTTTTTTTAAGTTTATTTAGGTGCAAAAGGACTTAATGGTCGTGGTTGAGGTGGCTTGACTTAGGGATTTTGGTAATTTTAGCTCTAGGTCATTTTAGTCATTTTACTCTCTTGTAACCCTAACTATATAACTCTCATTGTAAATTTATCATAATGAACGTAATATACAACATTTTGAAAGAGAGAAAAGCTTGAGCTTTCCATCGCTATGGTCGAACCTTGTTGAGGGAGGGATCCCCTTTTCAAGTTCAAATTGACTTATCTAAGGCTTGGCAACTTAGTGGCGTCTCCATTGCTAGCAAAATACAATCTGATTTCATGCTTGTGGTTATCATGGACGTGAGTTTCATGGTGGTTAGGGGCTGATCTTGGTTGGGTTTTGTTCCTACAAATCAGTATTCAAAGTTCTTGGGGTTTTGAGAAGATGTTTTGGGGTTTGCTTGGTTTCCAACCCAAGTTAGTTTCTTGTCAATAGGTCAGTGACGTGACTACCATCAAAGTGTGGATGATAAATCATATATCCACCGTGATATCTCAAGTCTAAGGACCACTATTCTACTCGACTCGAGAAATTCCTATTGACGTTGGTGTACCATCTATTAGGAAATCTTCGGTGAGTCGTTCAATATTTATCAAATAATCACCTACACGTCTATACGAGTCCTCCCAAGACTCATAGTTCATTGGGATAAACCATCGGAACAAGTATCGATATAGGACATGTACTGGTCTTAGTGGATTTTACTAACCGACCAGTGTTAGTAAATCTTGACCATAAACTTTATTTGAGAATATACAACTTGTAGTGACACTTTCCAATGTCAATTATAAACTACGTTATAAATCTTGAGGTCTTTGCCTAATATATACATATCACTAAATCAAATTTAGTTTCAATCTAATCCTAATTAGATCGAATACATATATAAAAACAAGAGGTGTAACCATATATAAGTAATATTATGGAAAACAATATTGTTTATATTCATAAATCAGACATAAATACGATCTGGATTGGCGCTCTGAGAACACATATTTCCGAAAAGCTCATATGATTCTACAATGGGATCTATAAGCTAGTATACCAAACTGTGATCTTAGTTGAATACAAACTCCAGGGCCATTCTAGAATGAACTCTTCAAACAAAGAAATCACAATGGATCTCTTATCCAAAGAAACCATTCAGAAATGCCACTTTGCATTATTTAGCGAAAATGTACAGTTTAATATTAACATTAACCAACAGATCTTTATTTATTCAATTAGTGTGACTAGAGACAAGTTTTCTCATAATCTATAATAGATTGCTGAGTTTAACATTTCTACTGTCATACTATAAAGGTCAAACATTTAATAAGCTCACTTTGCTTTTGCTGCGCAAATAATTTGCACCTTTTATGAACGATTCATAACGAAAACTCAATCAAGTTCAAAACTTGATCGTAGTAAGCTTTGAACAATCTTATATCTATGGTTTAATGCTAACTTCCAGAATTGATATCAAATATCGCACATACTATAAGTTACGGGATAATTTTCTTCGATAAGAAAACAGCGGAACCATTAAGTATCAAATACTTCGTAAATGATTATGGCATCCTATTGGACTTATACGGAAGATGTCTAAGGGTCATTTCATCTTATTAATTATGTAGTTCCATTTATAGTTCATCACTCTCACATTTGACTTCAATCAGTCAAGTTTTTTCTACAATCGTCAACATCTGATGTTACGCACCAAGTAATAAAATAATTTTAATACTCTGGATCATAGAAAATATTTTCTATCAAATAGATTATAATAATTTATTAAATAGAATAAATGATAAACTTTTACTTGTACCTTGGAGGCCCAAGTACTTTCAATTATATAACCATTATACAAAAGAAAGATTCAAATCTCAAAATTTTCAAGATTCGAATTTTCTACTTATATATATCATATATGTAACTGTAGAAACTAATGGAAACTTAATTAAAATGATGAATTAATGTACTAGAGCATATCCCCAAGAGTATTGAAACTAATTCGGTAACACTCAATACTAAACAAATCAAATCATATAAGATTCGATTCCACCCACTAAATAATTCCATCACGATTGAATCATAGAAGAATCATATTGAGCAAGAATCATAGTCATTGAATAATCTTAAAATTAATTTCCATAAATTCATATGTTTCATCATATCAAACATCTTTGAATAATTCAAAGGCTCACGATGAATTTTAAAGATACATTTTCAAAACTTTAGATCGAATATCTTTGAACCAGTCAAATTATTCTATCCACGTTTCATCATAAACATGTAACTAAGTCATGAAAACTCATTGACTAAGTTACAAAGTAAAGAAAACTACCTTAGGCAATTATAATTCGTTAAACTACATACATCCAATGTATTAGTTTAATAAATTTGTGGTCCAATGACAATCATTTGTTAAATGAGATTTAATCACATTCGTGAATACAATATTCATTAAATGGATAAGGATATGTGGTGCGATCTCGTATCAAACCATCTTGTACCATGTGGGATAAGCATCTAATACTTAAGTGATAAAACTTCATAAACAATTGTTCTAAATTATTTACCTTACCGAAAATATTCTTAATGTAATGACACTACTAGTCATATTCAAATATATAACAACTATTTATATAGAACAAGTAACTATCCAATAATCGCAAGTTCTGATATCAAATATCAAAACAATCATTAAATAATATTTTAAATAACTAGACATGAGATCTGGTATTCAATACTTATAGTTGTCGTGTTGTGAGAATCGATATTCTCTACACACAACTAACACATCTCATTCCTTTAGCTTTTTAACTTGCATTCAACTATTCACAACAATTGTAAATAATTAATTAGCAAATAGTGTCAGACATGTGACCTCTAAAGGTCACTAAAGCCAAGAAACGTCATTATTAATATTAATGACTATATTAATAGCTTCCGCTGCTAAGTGAAGTCAGAAAATATATATAAAATATGTATGCAGTGGATTAAAAGTTTAATTCTATCTACATAATAAAATGAGGAAAAACATAAGCGGTAATTTTCTTAATATTACATACTGCATTAGTTATGGATTTTTACCCCAACAATGCCTCCCACTATTTTACGTAATACCATAATCCCCAACGGAAAATGGGAATTCAATAATTAAATTAAATTTGATTATTGATGATGGTTGTGTTAAGAAGTTAGTGTTTGGGCAATTGTTAGTTATGTCACCCTAGTTGAAGTACTAAGTAAGGACAATAGGTTTTGGTGGTGTTGGGATTTTAGGAAGTTGGCATGATGATAAATTGAGTGTTTATAATTGCTTTTGGTTGTGTAAGAATGGAAGTGATGAGCTTGATTATTAAAGAATTGGAGATTGGCCCTGGAAATAGCTAAGCATCGCGACGTCATTAGGCCAGCGTTGTGACGCGTAACAAGGCATAGCCTCTGTTTCAGTTTTGATTTATGAGCGTCGCGACGCGAATCAAACCAGAGCCTCTGTTTTGGTTCTGTTTTGTGGAAGTCGCGACGTTTGCCTCTTAGCGTCACGACGCAGATGGAAGTCGTGACGCTTGGCACCCAATGTTGCGACGCACATTAAAAATACTAAAATAAACAATTTTTCAAGTAAGCTAAAGAGGATAAAAACGACTTTTAAAACTTATCTAATAAGCCAAAAGTCAAAACTTAATAATTGAGTTTAAGGGTAAAATGGCCATTTTTCAAGCAAATGTAACTTTTCCATAAGTCATGATAATGTGATAGTTGTCCCTAATTTTAATATTAATTTAATCAAATTAAATATATTAAATATGAGGACTAGTATTAGTTATATATACAATATATATAATTAATTAGTTAATAAATGTCCACCAAATAATTTATATTACATTATATCAAATATAATGTCTAAATAAATTATTTGGACACTTGTCATATTCGTCACAAATATGAAATGACTAAAATACCCTTTGCATGTGTATTTTCATTTACTGATTAAAAGTTTCGAATTAACTAATTTAATCCGATAAGATATTATGAATAATTAGTATTATTCATAACGTGTTGCCCAGATGCTCAATGAGTACACTTAATATTGTGGGACTCTCTAAGTTCAGGTACATCCGTCACGAAATCCAATTTCATGCCCATAATTCACCCACTCGTAAATTATGACGATTACAGATTATCTGGCCGAACTATGCAAGTCGAGATCATTACATACGTATAATCCCTCTGTCACATACTATCTATATTATACCGGGAATATAGAAGTAACTTCAAATCCCTAAGATATAATATAGTCGACTTACAAATTTATGATCTATAATAAAACTCGGAACTCGCTTCCGTTATGTACCACGTCCATGGATTTACTAGATCGCAAACACGTGCAGGATACATATGCCTTGTACACATGACTGACAAATTCTATCTAGATACACACCAGATATCATGAGCATCAGTCAACACCTAATGAACAAGCAGAGGTCTAACCTAAATAGGTGACATGAGTCCAACCACACCAGAGATATTACATGATGCAACTAACAACTTGGAGGAACCCATGCAGTTGCCAACAGGTCCAATCACACGCCAAAGAGCAAAGAAGATCAAAGAGGCCTTTGCAGGACTAGCTCAGCTATGTGACCAGTTGCAGCAACCAAGTCAAGTGCACACCAGAGACATATATGGTCATAACCAGAGAGGTCCCCAAGCTATTTCATTTGACCCAGATCAGCTCAGACTGAAGCATAGTAGAGCAGCTTCAGCACCAGTACCTTTTTTACCCGATTTGACCTATTTTGGGACTATGTTGAATTCGGCCAAATGGGGGCATTTTTTTTCATTTTTGCTCGACATGTTGACTTTATTTATGATGTAATTAGCATGGTTGACTATGCCATTAGGCTTAATTATTCTTAGATCTCTACTTAGCTGGAAGCACGTCAATTTACTATAGCATGTAAGCTCCTCAATTAGCTTAAGTGAGATTAGCTTCTAATCTTTGTTTTAAGTTTATTTAGGTGCAAAATGACCTTAATGGTCGTGGTTGAGGTGCTTGACTTAGGGATTTTGGTAATTTTAGCTCTAGGGTCATTTTAGTCATTTTACTCTCTTGTAACCCTAACTATATAACTCTCCTTTGTAAATTTTATCATAATGAACGTAATATACAACATTTTGAAAGAGATAAAAGCTTGAGCTTTCCATCGCTATGGCCGAACCCTTGTTGAGGGAGGGATTCCCTTTTCAAGTTCAAATTGACTTATCTAAGCTTGGCAACTTAGTGGCGTCTCCATTGCTAGCAAAATAAAATCTGATTTCATGCTTGTGGTTATCATGGACGTGAGTTTCATGGTGGTTAGGGGCTGATCTTGGTTGGGTTTTGTTCCTACAAAATCAGTATTCAAAGTTCTTGGGGTTTGAGAAAGATGCTTGGGGGTTTGCTTGGTTTCCAACCCAAGTGAGTTCTTGTCATTTGTATCATGAGCTTAGGGTTCTGAGGTCTGATTTCCTATCCTTTGTGTTGTTAATCTTGTATTCATCTTTGTTTTTGTTGTTTTGTTGTTGTTGTTGATTTCGGCCATTAAGGAATTTGTCCTCAAGTTTCGACCATTGCTGTTCCTTTGTGTTCTTTGTTGTTTCTTGCTGATTCTTGTTGATTTGTGATCAAAATAGCATGAATAACATTATGCCCTTGAGTGTTTTTGATTGATCATGAGTATTTCTTTGAGTTAATCTTTGGCTACTTAGGTCAAATTGGGGCTTTTGTGTTCTTTGCATGAATCAAGTGTTTAGTTGTTAATTGTATGTTACTAGGACGTGTTTAACATTGTTATTAAGTTATTAGTGTCAAAAATCCAAAAAAAAAAAATTCAGATCAGATTCGACCTAGTGAGATTTATTGATATATCTTGTCTTGCTATTGTTGAATACATGCAATTAGAGTTGTTTCCATAGGTATTATTCATATCAACTTTGCAAAAATCAGAATTGACATCATTCATCTTGGCATTTACGTGAGCTTACTTGTTTGCATTCTTATGAAGTTAGCACAATCTTGTGAGTTTGAGTGAAAAGAAAGAAAGGTTGAGTGCATTATTGATGAATGTGAATGTGTAATTGATGAAACAATCTGAATGCGCCAAATTTGGAGAATGGAGTGAGTTGTATCATTCTTATCTTGCTGATTTGTGTTGTTAATGTTGAAGAATCAAGTGAAACAAGGTTGAGTGCACCAAATTTGCACTAAATTCGTGTGTATCTAAGCAAATATCACTTTCCACCTCTTGAAATATTGTTATTATAAGTGAAGAGGCAAGAAATTCATCATTAGCTTGACATGGGAACTTGTGTGTAATCATTTGTTTTTAAGGTGCTTGAAGAGGCAAGTAGTTGCATCACCTAGTTGCTTGCAAAAACTATTTACTTAGCTTATAATTTGACTTGGATGAATTGGAAATTGAGTTAGTTACATTGTAACTAGATCATTTATACTCATTTGCAAGTTGAAAGGTAGACATTACCACATTGCTGAATTGATTATATGAGTTACATTGTCATTTGAGTTGTATTTAGATGTATTGCAAGTGCTAAGGATATAACTTGAAAATTACCAAATGTGGTAATCTTGTTATTTGCATTGTATTTCATTTGCTTTGTATACACTTTGAGTGTGAGAGACAAAAGAAAAGAGTGGAAAAAAAGAGTTAAAAAAAAAAGAGAAAAGAAAAGAGTGAGATAAAAACATAGCGAGTGATCACAAGATTGAACTTCAATAGGGTGTGTGAAAATGAATACAAAATGCTCTCAACTTTTCTCTCAAATTTTCTCTTCTTTCTCTTCTCTCTTCTTGATCACTTTAATCTTTTAGTGATTAAGATTTAGTTATTAGTTTTTTCGTTCTTTTCTTCTCTACTTTTCTTCTTCTTATTTCTTTTTCTTTGTTTTTCTTTTCTTGATGGCGTTTTCTGGCCATGGGGGTGAGGCCAAGGTTTCAACCATGGTAGGATTTGTCCAAGTTTCGGATTTGACCAATGGTGGAGTAGTTCGAGATCACATTAACAAAATGATGGTGGTGATGTTCTACATTCGGTTATAGTGCTAAGTGATGGTAGTTATCCAGATTAGAACGAGATGAAATGTGGTGTTTTGAAGGAGTGAGACTTTATAAATAACAATTTTGGTAAGGCCAATGATGGTTCAGTCGTTGCTCAATATGACGAGATGAAGAACTCTTTAGAAATGGTGGTGGATGATGTTGTTCATGAAGTGTCTCCCTTATCTATAGCTGATGGTTCGACCTCCTCTGGTCTTCTTGCTAAAGGTACACTTTCAAAAGCTTAATTGGGTGTTATTGGAGATAAATCTCGTGTTACTATATTGAAGCGTAAACCTAGTGACCTTGTTCCATCTCTTTCTTCTTCTTTGAATGGCAATGGTGATGTGCTAGAAGCTAGAATTGGTGTTAGGGGCAGTAGAGGTAATTCCTCTAGATTATCTAATTTGGAGGAGGGAAAGTTTTTTGAATTTTCAAAGAGTATTAATGACAATCCTTTACTACCACATTTGAAACCGAAAGTTGCCTCTCATTTTAATGAATTACCTAAATTGTATTCGGCTAAGTTGGGCAATTTATGTGAATTAGCTACTAATATGGAAGGTGCTTATTTTGATAATTCAAATGGTGTTAATGACCTGCCATGTGCGAAATTGGTAGTAAATGAGGAGAATAATCACATGCCATTTATTGCTTCTTCTAATTTGCTAAACGAAGTTGTTAATGATATTTCAAATGGTGTTAATGACCTGCTATGTGCAAAATTGAATTCGGTTGAGATGGACAATTTACGTGAATCAGCTAGTAATATGGAAGGTGTTTGTTTTGATAATTCAATTGGTGTTAATGACTTGCCATGTACGAATTGGTAGTAAATGAGGAGAATAATCACGTGCCATTTATTGTTCCTTCTGATTTGGTAAATTCAAATGGTGTTAATGACCTGCCATGTGCGAATTTGGTAGTTAATGGAGAGAACAATCACATGCCATTTATTGCTTCTTCTGATTTGGAAAATGGAGTTACTCTTGCTAATAAATCTGGTTTCAAATCTGATCGTATTAAAGGAGTATTAATGGGCGAATTGATAATGGTAATAAAGATTTGATTCCTTATGTTACGAATGTAAATATGGAAAGCTTTAATTGTGATTTCCCTCCTTTGAAAAGACATGATAAGCTTGGCATTAATGTGATGGGGCCGAATTTAAATGGGAAGGCTGATGTTAATTTTATTTCTAAAGATAAGTATGGTGAGGTGGCATCTGAAGTGGCTGCTGATGTGGCACGTTTTAACCATGGTGTTGTGGATAAGTCTAAAAATGGAAAAAATGTGAATGAAACCTCTAGTTATGCGCATATTCTTGGTGGTTCAAATGGTGAGGGGAACCGGTTTTCTTCATCTAGCTCCGTTGCACTTGAGTTTATTAAACCAAATGTTATTGATGGACGTATTAAAGTTTGCCCTCATTTGGATGTTGTGGAGGAAGGTAGTTTGGTGTGGAAGAATACTTTGGTTGGCAATTTTGTTGGCAAGAAACTTCCTTTCAAGGTAGTTAATTCTATTGCTCATAAGATATGGGGGAGATTTGGATTGCGTGAGGTGTTATCTTCTGACAATGGATTTTTCTTCTTTAAATTTGATAACTTTCAAGACGCATGTGTGGTTATGGAGAGAGCTCCATGGCATATGGCCAATCGGCCATTAGTTCTTAAACATTGGCAACCTGGTTTGCCTCTCGCCAAAGAAGATGTTCATAAGGTTCCGGTGTGGGTTCGTCTATACAATGTTCCGTTAGAGTATTGGACTTCCAAGGGGTTGAGCTTTGTGGCTAGTGCTGTTGGGCGCCCACTTCATGCTAATCATATCACTTTATCTCAAATAAGGCTAAGTTATGCTCGAGTTTGTGTTGAAGTTGATGCAAGGATACTTTAGTTGAGGATTTTGACTTTGGAGAATGGTCCAATGGTAGGTGGATTAAGATTCGGGCTGAGTTTGAATGGATTCCTATCAAGTGTTCTTCTTGTGGGGGTATTTGGCCATACATTGGGTACTTGTCCTAGTAGAGTACCTAAGGATGAGGAAAGCAAGCCTAAGGATGAGGAAAGCAAGCCTTCTAAAGTTTGGATGCCTAAACCTATAGATTGTTCGGCAAGTACGAGTAAAAATAAGGAGAAGGATAAGGAATGGGTAATAGTTTCAAGGAAGAATAAGGGTAAGGGTGTGGTGAAGGCAGTTGACACTTTGCCTCATGAGGAGTTGGCTTTAGTTCCAGTTGATGTCTCTGAGATAGGTTCCAAAGGTGTGGACATTATTGTTTGTGTGATAAGGAAGAAGGGGAATGCTCCCCTTAGTGAGAATGCCGAATAGCAAGAAGCCTGTAGATCATAGTAAGAAGTTATGTTGTACGGTGGCTTTGGAAACCAAGGATACCGTTCTATAAATGGTGAGGAAGCCATATCTGATCTTGGTAAGGAGGCCGTAAATGAGCAATGTGAGGATGATGTATCACCATTCGTATTGATAACTCTTTGGCATTGAAAGCTAAAGATTCTTTAGAGAAGAAACGGTTGGGTCAGGGTGGTAAAAATAAGAAGAACTCTGGTGGTAAGAGGGGTCGGAAGAGCCATTCACCTCGTGGTGGAAGGTGGAGATGATCTGTTGTGTTGGTTTTCTCTTTATTGTTTAAATGATTTTTGGTTGTTGGAACATTCGGGGTCTTAATGACCCTACTAAGCAGGCTGAAGTTCGAAGGTTTTTCCGTGATGAGAAGCTTTCACTTTGTGGACTGGTTGAGACTAAAGTTAAGGATGGTAATCTTCTACATGTGTCTCGTGCTATTAATCCTTCTTGGAAGTTTGTTTTTCAATCAGGTGTTGTTCCTTTTGGAAGAATTTGGGTATGTTGGAACCCCTCGGATGTGGATGTTATTGTTATTCGGTCTTCTCCTCAAGCTATTCACTGTCGTGTTGCTCATGTTTCTTCTGCTTGGAGTTGTATGGTAACAGTGGTTTATGGAGAATGTAGTTATGAGAAGCGTCGAGAACTTTGGGCTGACTTGGTTGCTAGTGGTTGTGAGTTTGACACCTCTCTATGGTTAGTAATGGGGGATTTTAATGCGATTTCTGATCATTCTGAGCATCATGGTGGCAGTTTGGATTGGCCTTCTTGGAAGGATGAGTTGGGTTGTGTTTTGGCCGGGCTGGTTTGGCAGATGTTCAATTTTCAAGTTGTAGGTATACTTGGCATAATAAACAGATTGATTCTCCTATTTGGCGGAAACTAGATCGGGTGGTCGCTAATACCTCTTGGGAGTGCTCTTTTCCTGGTTCAGTAGCTAGGTTTCTACCCTCGGGAATCTCATATCATTCTCCTATGGTGGTTACTCTCTTGAAGCTCCCTACAAGGAAGATTCCTTTTAAGTTTTTTGATTTTTGGGCTGAGCATCCAGATTTTGTGTCAGTGGTAGCTAAAGCTTGGGATGTGGATATTTGTGGTACTTCAATGTTTCGGTTGTGCAAGAAATTGAAAAGTGTGAAGGTGGCGCTACAAAAGTTTAATTTAGATCACTTTTCTAATCTTTCTGGGAGGACCACATGTGTTAGAAAGGAGTTGGAGGGGGTGCAGAGTGTGCTACAAGAGTCTCTTTCTGATCCATTTCTGCTTAGTGAAGAGGTGAGATTGTCTTTGCTTTATGGAAATCTGAGTCGAGATGAGGAAAATTTCATGAGACAGAAATCCCGAGTTCAGTGGCTTAATCTTGGTGATCAGAATATGAAGTTTTTTTCCAAGCTATGAAGAATCATCATCAGAGAAGTAAGATAACTTCTATAACCACAGAGGATAATACTCGTTTGGAGGATCCTACATTAGTCCAAGAGGAGATTGTGTCCTTTTATAGTACTCTGTTAGGGCCTCAGCCGAGTTTGCCAGATTTTGATCGAGATCTTCTTCACTCTACCATTACTCAGTTTGTTTCTGATGAGCAGAGAGAGGTCCTTAGCCGAGAGGTTTCAGAAGAGGAGATTAAGGCTGCACTATTTTCTTTGAAAGACCATAAGGCTCCTGGAGTGTGGTAGGTGATGATGTTATTCATGCTATTCGCTCATTTTTTATCTCAGGGAAGCTCTTGAAACAGGTGAATGCCACATCTATTGCTCTTATTCTGAAGATCACTAATCCTTCTAAGGTCAAGGATTTTCAGCCTATCTCTTGTTGCAACACTATCTATAAATGTATCTCTAAGATTATTGCAGATCGGATTAAGATTGTCCTTCCTTCTGTGGTAAGCTCCAACCAATCTGCTTTTGTGGCGGGTCAACGTATTAGTGACAATATCTTATTATGTCATGAGTTGGTCAAGAACTATCATACGAGTGGTGGGGTGCCAAGGTGTGCTCTTAAGATTGATTTGATGAAGGCTTATGATACAGTTCGATGGGATTTTATGTTGGAAATACTGAGAACTATTGGGTTTCCTGAGAGGATGGTTGGTTGGATAGGAGAATGTATGACTTCTACTACTATGTTTTCTGTTTCTATTGATGGGGGATTGAATGGTTTCTTTCTAGGAGGTCGTGGTTTACGTCAGGGGGATCCTATATCTCCATATCTTTTTGTTTTGGCCATGGAAGTTGACATGAGTCCAACCACACCAGAGACATTACATGATGCAGCTAACAACTTGGAGGAACCCATGTAGTTGCCAACGGGTCCAATCACACGCCAAAGAGCAATGAAGATCAGAGAGGCCTTTGCGGGACTAGCTCAGAGCTATGTGACCAGTTGCAGCAACCAAGTCAAGTGCACACCAAAGACACATATGGGCATAACCAGAGAGGTCCCCAAGCTATTTCATTTGACCCAGATCAGCTCAGACTGAAGCATAGTAGAGCAGCTTCAGCACCAGCACCCTTTTGACCCGATTTCACCCATTTTAGGACTATGTTGAATTCGGCCAAATGGGGGCATTTTTGTCATTTGTGCTCGACATTTTGACATTATTTATGATGTAATTAGCATGGTTGACTATGCCATTAGGCTTAATTATGCTTAGATCTGTACTTAGCCGGAAGCACGTCAATTTACTAAAGCATGTAAGCACCTCAATTAGCTTTAGTGAGATTAGCTTCTAATCTTTGTTTTAAGTTTATTTAGGTACAAAATGACCTTAATGGTCGTGGTTGAGGTGCTTGACTTAGGGCTTTTGGTAATTTTAGCTCTAGGGTAGTTTTAGTCTTTTTACTCTCTTGTAACCCTTATTATATGACTCTTCTTTGTATTTTGGAGACAACCAACGTAATATACAGAATTTTGAAAAAAAGAAAAGCTTGAGCTTTCCATGGCTATGGCCAAACCTTGTTGAGGAGGGATTCCCCTTTTCAAGTTCAAATTGACTTATCTAAGCTTGGCAACTTAGTGGCGTCTCCATTGCTAGCAAAATACAATCTGATTTCATGCTTGTGGTTATCAGGATGTGAGTTTCATGGTGGTTAGGATGGTGGTAGGAGGGGCTGATCTGGTTGGGTTTTGTTCCTACAAAATCAGTATTCAAAGTTCTTGGGGTTTTGAGAAAGATGCTTGGGGTTTGCTTGTTTCCAACCCAAGTGAGTTCTTGTCATTTGTTATCATGAGCTTAGGGTTCTGAGGTCTGATTTCCTATCCTTTGTGTTGTTTGATCTTGTATTCATCTTTGTTCTTTGTTGATTTAATTTCGGCATCAAGGTTTTACTTCCACCTTGATTCGGCCATTGTTGGATCTTGTTGTTTCTTGCTGATTCTTGTTGATTTGTGATCAAAATAGCATGAATAACATTCTGCCCTTGAGTGTTTTTGATTGATCATGAGTATTTCTTTGAGTTAATCTTTGGCTACTTAGGTCAAAATTGGGGCTTTTGTGTTCTTTGCGTGAATCATGTGTTTAGTTGTTAATTGTATGTTACTAGGACGTGTTTAACATTGTTATTAAGTTATTAGTTTCAAAATCACAAAAAAAAAAAAATGCATCAGGTCAGATTCGGCCAAGGAAGAACGATCACCACCTTGCTTTGTTCTTGCCATATGCATGTCACTTAGCTTGTTTTCAATAGGTATTGTTCATATCTACTTTGAGAATCAGATTGCACTTCATTACTCCTAGCATTTGCTTGAACTAGGTTGTTTTG
>SKCR01008192.1:0-31751 GCA_019454045.1 Zanthoxylum bungeanum | reverse complement strand
CAGGTTCTGTGTATGGCTCTGCTGGGTATATTGAGAATCGTAGTGTGTTGGGTGTGATGTCAAGACGGAAGTATCACTCCAGTCATAGTGGAGATGATGGTCACGTAGGATACGGAACTGGTTCTCTTATGTACTGCAGTCATCGGGATAAAATGACTAGGTCATGTTTATCCAATTATAGAGACTAGTTACCAGAGATCTGATATGTGCTTCGTACGGGGCAGACACAATTCCATCCAGCCCCAGGCCTAGCACGTGACTTCCGATACCGGATCGAATACGTAATACTACGTATACTACGCCTGATATAGATCACATTCCTGTAAGGATATTTCTGGAGAATTGGGTAGGCATGACGTTTGCTAGAAGCCAACCAACCTTGTCTGTAAATTGGTAAAAACGTAGTACTAGGTACGTACGTGTTCGGATAGTCCGACGACCGGATTTACTGCCAACATATCTGGGGATCTCATGGGTCACTTCCCGAAGATTCACCGATGACGTATGACTCGCACTTTATTAAAATCGTATTAATTAATTATGAGAGAGAAAATTAATCTGGGATTAATTACGGGGATATTTTATCTGGGATAAATTATTAATTAAAGAGAGAAAACGATTAATTTAGAATTAATCGATAAAATAATATATTCGATATATTATACGAAATTGGATTTCGCCGCGGAATTAAAATTACATTTTAATTCGGGCGAACGAGTTAATTTAGAATTAATTCGTTAGCGACGTGAATAGTGATTTTTCTAGGCATAATTATTTAATTACGTCGCAACGGAACATTCGTTAATTTGGAATTAGCGAACCCGAGCCCGGGAGTGTTTATGAGCGCACTCGCATTTCGAATTCAAGTGCGGCCCACAAGTCACATCAAGCGTCAAATCACTAGTCAATTGATTGATGTGACAACTTGTCATTTTTGATGTGATTGATAGTAGTTGTTGGAAGTGGTTGTGGCTTAATTGCCATTTGACTTTTGGAAAGCCAAATTTTTGGTAAATGAATTTGGAAATTCATTTATGTGTATTAGATACACATTTCCAACAACCAACACATCTCACTCTCTCCATTTCTCTTCCTCTCTCTCTCGGCCAAATGGCCATTTTCTTGCTTCTGTTTTTCAGTGAACTGCCGAGAACAAGGAGAAGTTCCATGGTGATTTTGTGGCAAAATTACCGAGTGCTAGCACATTATGGAGACATACAAAGGTGATAGGGAAACCCACTTGTGAGCTAGGAATGACCAAACAAAGCTTGGAGCTTGATGGATCATGCAAAAGTCGAATTTGGAGGACACCAAAATGCTCACTGCCGAGAGCTCAAGGAGGGCAGAAAAGAGTTTTGTTCTTCGTCGCATCGCCTCAACCGATCGATGTAAGTATGCTTTAATCGATCCTCGGGACTTAGAGATTTCCCACAGGTGTATCATCCATTAAGAATCTTCGGTGAGTCGTTCATTGTTTATCCGCTATAAACACCTACACATCTATACGAGTCTCCAAGACTCATGGTTCACTGAGAAACCATCAGAATATAAGATTCCAATATACGACATGGACCAGTCTCAACAGGTTTATTTTACTGACCAAGTAGTGTAAACCTTGACCGGGAACATTCTAAGAATGACAACGTCATGATACAACTCAATGTCAGTTGCGACGCTTTTGCAACAGTAACATAACTAATCATTCTAAGGTCGGTTACGTCATTACCATATTAAAAAAGAAGTTATATAAAAGAAAATGTTCATTTGATTCATAATAAAATGTTACATAAGTATCTACAAGGAAATACATAATAAAATTGGCGCTCAGAGCACCAACCCTAACAAAATCTCCCACTTTCTCTAGTGCCAATATCGATTCTATCTAATACCCATGGACTCCACATGTTTATCAAATAACTTCGGAGGAATGGCCTTCGTAAGCGGGTCTGCTACATTATATTCACTCGGTACCTTACACACGATAATATCCCCTCGCGACACAATCTCTCGAATGATGTGGTACTTTCGTTCCACATGCTTCAACATATGATGCGCCCTTGGTTCTTTTGCTTGCGCAAAGGCTCCAGTATTATTATAGTATAACGAAATCAGATTCTCAATATTTGGGACTACTTCCAATTCTGTGATAAAATTTCTAACCCGTACAGATTCCTTTGCAGCTTCAGAAGCTGTAATATATTCCGCCTCTGTGGTGGAATCAGCTGTTGACCCCTGTTTGGAACTCTTCTAACAAACTGCACCACCGTTTAGGGTAAACACGAATCCTGGTGTAGACTTTCTATCATCAGGATCCGATTGGAAATCAGAATTCGTATACCCATTAACTTGTAGTTCATTTCCTCCATAGATAATAAACTTATCTTTAGTACCTTTAAGATACTTGAGGATATGTTTTTATGGCCATCCAATGGTCATTTACTGGATTGGACTGATATCTGCTCGTCACACTAACTGCGAAGCTGATATCAGGCCTCATACATAACATGGCATACATGATGCTACCCAAACACGAAGCATAAGGTTGATTAGACATTCTAATCTTCTCATCTTCTATTTTCGGACACATCTTCTTCGAAAGATGTAAGCCATGTCTGAACGGTATGTTTGCTATCTTACAGTTACCAAAATTATACTGTTCTAAGATCTTATCTACGTACGTTGATTGGGATAACCCAATAAACTTCCTTTCTCTATCTCTATAGATTTTTATACCTAAGACATAAAAAACTTCACCCAGGTCCTTCATGGAGAAATTCTTACAGAGGTAAGCTTTGACACCTTGCATCATCCCAATATCATTCCCAATTTAAGGATGTCGTCAACACAGAGAATTAAAAATACCACCATACTCCCACTAGCCTTCTTATACACATAGGATTCTTCCGAATTCTTGAGAAAACCAGACAATTTGATTATCTCGTCGAATCGAAGATTCCAACTTTGTGAAGCCTGTTTAAGTCCATAAATGGACTTCTTCAGCTTGCATACCATACCCGAGTTCTCGCTGGATGCAAAACCCTTCGGCTGTTCCATATAGATTTCTTCATTAAGAAAACCATTTAAAAAAGTCGTTTTGACATCCATTTGCCAGATCTCGTAATCATGATAAGCGGCAATCGATAACAAAATCCTGATGGACTTTAGCATAGCAACTAGTGAAAAAGTTCCATCGTAGTCGACACCAGGTCACTCCGAGTAACCTTTAGCTACCAGTCTGGCCATAAAGGTTTCAACCTTTCCATTGGGCCCTCGCTTCCTCTTGTAAATACATTTACAACCGATAGGAATAATTCCTTCGGGAAACGGAACCAAGTTCCAAACTTGATTCTCATGCATTGAGTCCATCTCGGATTCATGGCGTCTTGCCACTTCACGAAGTCGATGTCCAACATCGATTCTCTATAGGTAAAAGGGTCAGTCTCTACAACTAAAAGCACATACAGACTCTTTTCTTGTATCAAATACAAGATTTCAGGAGGTCTAGATACCCTTTTGTGACCTACGGAGTGTGTGTGTTGAAGGTTCTTCATCTTCTTGAACTACATGTTCCTCCATTAGTTCGTTGGTACTAGGTTGTACTTCATCAAGTTCAACCTATCTATTATCAGCACCTTCAGCCAAAAATTCTATTTCTAGAAATTTTGTGAAGCAAGCTACGAACACATTTCGATGCTCGGTAACATAGAATAAAATACTTTCGTATTTGAAGGATATCCAACAAACATAAGCTTTTACCCTCGAGGCAAAAAAATGATTTTGTGATGAGCCATCCTGACGTATGCAAATCTTGTTTATTAGGCAAAATGCCCTAAATCACCTTTTAGCGGTAAAGGTGCACGTGCCACGAACTGTTAGCCCTCGTTCATAGTGACGTATATGGGCCCATGTCTAGACAGGCTAGAGGTAGAGGTGGATATGAATACTTCGTAACCTTATAGATGATGCATCGCGTTATGGTTATATGTATCTTATGAGACACAAGTCGGAAATCTTTGAGAAATTCAAAGAGTTTCGACACAAAGTAGAAAAAATAGACCGGCAAAAGTATAAGACATTACGGTCGGACCGGGTGGCGAATACTTAAGCAATGAGTTTCTTGATTACTTGAAAGAATATGGTATTCTTTCACAGTGGACTTCTCCCGAAACACCGTAATTAAACGGTGTATCCGAACGGAGAAACCGAACTTTGTTGGACATAATAAGGTCTATGATGAGTCGCACAGAGCTACCTATTTCCTTCTGGGGATATGCATTGAACAATGCAATACTTATTTTGAATAAGGTTCCATCAAAGTCCGTTCAACAGACTCTGATGAAATATGGACAGGAAAGAAATCGAGTTTTCATTCCTGAAGATTGGGGATGCTGGGCATACGTCAAATGTTTGGAAGGAACCAAACTAGAACCAAAATCTGATAAATGCCTATTTGTAGGATATCCTAGGGAAACCAAAGGATATTAATTCTATCACCCACAATAGAACAAAATATTTGTTGCTCTACATACGGTTTTCCTTGAGAAGGAATTCCTAAATGTAGTGGTTAGTGGGAGGAAAGTATAACTCGATGAAAATCGGAGTGATGCTGTTCCTGGCACAGAATCCTTAACGGAACATGAACAGTCCATCAGGGATGAGACTGTACCACAATCTTCGAATACACAAGAACCGCGTAAATCGGAGAGAGTAAGAAAACAACCTGAGAGGTATGGGTTTCTGATCTCACCTCATGTGGATATCAATCTCATTGAGGATAACGAGCCGGCTACGTATGAGGAAGCGATACAAGATATCGACTCCGCTTTATGGCAATAGGCCATGAAGTCCGAAATGGATTCCATGTACACCAACCAAGTTTGGACACTGGTTCATACACCAGAAGGCGTAAAGCCTATTGGTTGCAAATGGCTCTTCAAGAAGAAGACTAGCATGGATGGCAACATACAACGTACAAAGCTAGGCTTGTAGCGAAGGGGTATCGTCAAAGACATGGTGTCGATTACGATGACACTTTTTCACCTGTTGCTATGATTAAATCCATTCGGATTATGCTTGCTATTGTTGCATATTTCGATTACGAGATATGGCAAATGGGCGTCAAAACCGCTTTCCTTAACGGAAACCTTTTCAGGATGTTTATATGCAACAACCTGACGATTTTATCGTACTAATACTTGCAACAAGTTTGTAGTTAAATCGATCCATTTATGGATTGAAGCAAGCATCGCGTCCTTGGAACCAATGTTTTGATGAGATCATAAAAGAATATGATTTCGTTCAAAATGAGGATGATCCTTGTGTATATAAGAAGGTCAATGGGAGAGCACTGACATTCATTGTCCTTTACGTTGATGATGTATTACTTATTTGCAATGACATTCCCTTGCTACAATCGGTGAAAGCTTGACTTTCATTAAAATTCTCCATGAAAGATCTGGGAGAAGCAGCTTTCAGCTTTATTCTAGGAATAAAGATCTACTGGGATAGATCTAGAAAACTGCTTGGACTCTCCCAGAGCACGTACATTGACAAAGTGTTGAAGAGATTCAACATGGATCAGTCCAAGAGGGGACTGTTTCCAGTGTCACATGGCGTCACTCTATCTAAGGACATGTGTCCTAAAAATCAAGATCAGAGAGACAACATGAGTCGGATCCTGTTCGCCTCGACAGTCGGATCGATCATGTATGCCATGATATGTATGCGACCTGATGTCTCGTATGCTTTGAGCATGTGTAGTCGCTATCAGGCTGATCCAGGTGAAGGTCACTGGATGGCGGTTAAGAATATCCTTAAGTATCTTAGACGAACTAAGGATGCTTCTTAATCTATGGAGATGGAGAACTTGAGGTAACTGGGTATACCGATGCAGTTTCCAAACCGATAAAGACGACTATAAGTCGCAATCGGGTACATATTTTGTTTGAATAATAGAGCAGTAAGCTGGAAATCTTCCAAGTAAGAGACTGTTACCGATTCAACAACAGAAGCGGAATACATTGCTGGCTGAAGCAGCAAAAGAGGCAGTTTGGATCCGTAAATTCCTAATTGGATTAGGAGTAGTTCCGTTAGCAGCTGAGGCCCGTTCCTTTGTATTGTGACAATAACGGGGCTAAGCGCAGGCTAAGGAACCGCGGTCTCATCAACGATCTAAGCATATTCTTCGACGCTTCCATCTGATTCGTGAGATCATACATCGTGGCGATGTGAAGATCGAGAAGGTCGCATCAGAGGACAACATTGCAGATCCGCTGATGAAAGCTATTCCTCAGCAAAAGTTTGAGTGACATGTACATAGTTCATGTGTTAGATGTTTTGAGTGACTGGCTATAGGCCAAGTGGGAGATTGTTGGACAATTATGACCCATAGCGTCACTATTTGTAAAAGACATTGTGGTTTTTGTACAAATTAACTATGTGACAATGGAAATTGTATTTTATAATTTTATAATTGATTACTTATATATATGTAAATGATAAAAGGCCTTATGATTAGTTCCGGATTGTAAGATATGAGATAATATCAATCCATAAAGGTTTAATCATTAAATATCCCTTGTCGTAGTATTATCGAGATTGGACATCGATAATGCAGAATAAACTAGTATTGCACTTGTGCGTGTTATGGAAGCGCATCATAGTTATCATATATTTAAGTATTGGATACTTATGCAAGTGTGATAGGAGGTTGTGTTTACCGATGGTACGGAAACAGCTTCGCTCTAGACAGACCCCTCGGAATCCCATTAGTAGTATGACTATGTGTCTATGGGAATCCGAATCAGGGTAGGGTATTTGGTATTAACCTGAGACTTGCATCGCTAGTACTTGCGACAATCAATACGCTTTGGTTTTGGTCGTCCGGGACTTTAACAGGTTCTGTGTACGTCTCTTCCGGGTTTTTATTGAGAATCGTAGTGTATTGAGTGTAATGTCAAGACGGAAGTATCACTTCATTCATATGGAGATGATGATCACGTAAGGATACAGAACTGGTACTCTAATGTGTTGCAACCATCGGGATAATATGACAAGGTCATGATTATCCGATTAAAGAGACTAGTTGCTTGTGATCCGATATATGCTTCGTACGGGGCAGATACTATTACAGCCACAGGCCTTGCATGTGACATCAGATCTCATGGGTCGCTTCCCGAAGATTCACCGATGACGTATGACTCGAACATAATTAATCTAGGATTAATTACGGTAAGAATTTATCTGGGATAAAATTCTATTAGAAGAGAGAGAACGATTAATTCCGAATTAATCGATAAAATAATATATTCAATATATTAAATGAAATTGGATTTCGACGCGAAATTAAAATTGGATTTTAATTCGGGCGAACGAATTAATTTAGAATTAATTCGCGAGCGACTTTAACGGTAATTTTACTAGGCATAATTATTTAATTAAATTTGATTTAATTAAGTCGCAACGAAAAATTCTTTAATTCGGAATTAACGAAACCGAGCCCGGGATGTGTTTGCGGGCCCACTCGGATTTTGAATTAAAGTGGGGCCCACAAGTCACATCGCAAGTCACATCGCATGTCACTTCAGTGATGGAAGTCTTGTCAACTTTGAGTGATTGACATCTAGTCACTATTGGTGATGGGAGTAGTTGGGAGCAATTAATGTAATTTTCCCTCCAAACTTTGTTTTACTTTTTTGAAAAGCATATACCAAAATTGGTTTTGACTTTCTCATTACTTGTATTTGTTTTAGAAACAAAAACAAAAGAAAAACAAATACTCTCCCTTTATCTTTCCTCTTGGCCGAAACTTGCAAGGAAAATAAGGAAGATTTGTTGCAAATTTTTCTTAGTGCTAGCACACTTGAAGAATCATATAAGGTGATAGGGAAACCAATCCCAAGAGCTTGGAATCAATCTCAAAGCTTGGAGCTTGGATTCAACATTCATAGAGGAACTTGGAGGAACTTCTCAAAGCCAAATTTTCGTTATCAACACAACCATCCATCCGTTCATTGTAAATTTGTTTCCGCCATTCTTACTTTTAGTATTCACATTATTTCATGCTAGATTTGATCTTGGGATGACCTTAGTCCTCAACAAATCTCGCATATGCCCACTGCAACTGCATCCAGAGAGTCGCCATTCCCGAATCGCTACTGCATCTCCCCAGATTTTAGCCATCTATTTCCCGGCAGCACCTGCAACGTATTGCAAATGTGAATAAGACAAGTAGAATCCAAAATCCAATTAGATGTCATAGCTTCACAAGCCAATGAGATATCGATAATAGGAAAAATAAAAGTACCTGATATCGTTGCTCTTTCCTTCCTGATTTGTGTGAGATAGTCCGGGCAGTTTCGTTTCCAGTGCCTGACTTTTTGGCAGTGGTGGCATTTGTCTTCAGAAGCTCTCTTAGGCTTCGCCGTCTTACCCTGCGGAGGAATATTGAAACCCTTCTTTTTATTTCCTTTTGTCTTCTTCCCTTCGTCTTGGATTGGGAAGAAGCGGAAAGTCAAGTGGGTTTCGGAAGGCGAGTCGGAACTCCCTTCCTCAAATCTTCCTCTGCTGTGAGAAGCATCATGCATGGAACAGTTCCATAGAAACTCTATGAACCACGACATGTTCCTGGTTCATTAACGATTCACGAAGTTGTGTCATCATGTTATATGCATCATGCATCTCAAAATAAGTCTTATTAAGCTCAGAAGAAAGAGAACTCATGATGAATGATTTAACCCTTAAATCATCATCCTTCCATCTCTGGAAAGTCTCATGGTCTTCTGGAGATACATCTGGTGATATAGCAAGCGGTAATGGACCTTCCAAAATGTATCCCAGCTTCTCGGAATTGAGGACAATCCTCAAATCCATATCCCAATCCGTAAAGTTCTCAGCGCCTTTTAGCTTGTTCGTATCAAGCATACGAGCAAAAAGATTGGTTGGAGGTGCCGCCATCGCAAATCTATCAAATAGACAACGAATTAATGGTAAGCAGATAAGCAGATAAAATATAAAACAGTTTCATAATTTATCAAAAAGCATTAACTAGATCATGGATTTTTAATCTAAAAATGACTCTGCGACTATTTTATGCAAAACTGTAATCCCCAAACAGAATACAAAACATGCGATAATCAAATCATAACATAATAGTGAAAGGTGGACCCCATGAATATATTTCAGCTCACAACTTTGGCACGTTCTCGCCTACGTATATTCATTAGGTAGACAACTCATTGTCAATCACTCAATAGTGACTCCTGGGTTTTTGGTCCTGGACGTTTCTCGTTGTGACAGCTTTGGCACGTTCACAAGGAGGCGTACCAAGGTTTAATTTGTCAATGATAAATTCAAGATACTTGCGAAACCCTGACAGCTTTGGCACGTTTAGGATTCCGCTTTCGCTTGAATTCACATAATATCAAATATATCTGGTACAGATAATTTCTATCGGTCATATCCTCAAAACTTTGGCACGTTCTCGGATATAGTCGCAGAAAATTTATCGATAAGCGGTATTGACAAGACGGACCAATTAATATGCATCAAATACATATTAAATTAAAAACCTTATTTTTCAAATAGGGATTTTTCCGCAAAGATGCTTTTACTTTATTTAATAAAATTAAATAAACACATGCATGCATAAAGTCAAGATTAAAGTGAATTTTAAAGGCATAATCATATATCAGGTGTCCAGTATCAGACTCGCTCTGATACCATTTTTGTTGGGGTTTTATACGGAATTACAGGGTTAGCGCATCGGAACACGGAAAACCGATTTTTCCGATTTCAAAAATTTTTATTGTATAACCAATACTTAAAATCTGAAATTTTAACCCAAGAAATCATATTTCTTTTAATTGTCGATTTACCCCAAACTTTTGCAAATTAATCATTTTGGTCCTTAAAATGTCAAATACATATTTAATTGATTCCAAATCAATCCCAAAATAATTTATACATGTCTAATACATGAATTAACAATTTACAACAAAATCCAGAAACTTTTTCACAATTACCGAAACTGCCCAGTTTTTCCATTAATTGCAATTTGGCCCCAAATGTTCAAAACACATCAAGATCAAATCCATTCAATCCCAAATTTAATATAAATCAAATATATATCAAATTATATTACATATATGAAAAGCCCCGAAATTGGAATAGGTTTAGAACCCTAATTTCATAAATTAGTCCAATTACACAATTTACATTAAATTGAATTAATTCAACACTTTAATCATTCAATTACCACACCAATCAAGTCTAACCATCATGAATTTACTCAAGAACAATTCTAGGTTAATTATGAATGGCTAAGCAACTCTAGAATGGCAACTTTAATTACTAATTAATCTATTAAGCTTAATTACACTAATATGCTTATAAATTAATTATACATGCTTAACATCTTCAAAACAAGCTTCTAACAAAATTAATTACAAACTAAAAGAGTAGAGACATGATCTTAACAACACAATTTGAAGTTAAGAATAATAGAAACAATTTATGTCGAAGAAAATTGAGAAATACTTACAAAATTTCCAAAAACTTGAGTTTTCTCTTTTTGTTTTCCTTCAAATGCTCTCAACTCACTTTGTAATCTTTTTGTTAAACTTGTCTAAGTGTGAAAAATTTATACACCCGCACCCGTGGGTACCCCTTGGGGCCCAAACTCATTTCACAACATAACATCTTATAAACAAAAATTTGGTGTTGTATCTTCCCATTATGGGATGAGGTGCCAAAGCTAAATTCTAACTCATTGTTTTTCAGAACTTGTAACATCTCTACATTCAAAACTTGTAACTCTCAATTGAATTTTTAATATTTGTAACAACTTTTTTTCGTTCAAAACATGCGACTCATGTAACAACATCTTATTCAAATTCACATTTACAACAGATTTTTACCATCTCCTGCAATGCATTTATTGCTTGCGCTCTCTCTACTTCCTACACTGGTTCACTACCTCTAGCCCCCCTCTGGATCTGAGACCTCCGCAGAATCTAAAGGTGTAAAGCCTAAGAATTCTACACCATGAAGGTTCGGATTGGAGTCTGTAGGATCAAATTGAGTTTTCTTGGTTTGGATGAGTTTCTGGGTAGTATTTGGATCATTTTGTGTGTGATGAGGACTCTGTTTCGGTTTCTGTTTCTGTTTCTGTTTCTTCTAACGATGGCGAGAACTGTGGAGGTTTTGGCTTTCTTGTGACTAAGTTCCTGGGTCACAATTCTGGTAATCTCTCATAGAGAATCGGGGACCATGTTAGTTGCTTTCCACATAAAGGCATTTCTTCAAGGACTTTGTTACATTGAGAATTTATCTCCCCACAGAGATTCCTGTTAGACGAGAAAATCTTCTATGCAACAGTGGTACCACGTCATATATGCAACAAGTCAATCATCCACTGGCACGCGTGCTAAAAAATTAAAAACAACTAAAAAATAGGTGAATAAACTCTACATGTCATTTTTTAATTCGCTTGTAGTACCGCGTCACCCATACCACTGTTGCACCAAAGAATCTCTCATGTTAGACCGTGTCAACTTCTATTAGCTTGCCAATCTGCTCTCCTAAGAATCTCGCAGCATTTTCATCCATACACATAACCGTAACATTGTGTAATTGAAACCATATTTGCACCCTTTGGAGATTTCCCCAATTCCTGTAATCAGAGTAAGCACCAAGAGAGAATTATCAAAGTGCCAAAGCCCTAAAGACATGACTCTTCTCCTATCTTTTTCATTGGCAAATTGAAACAGAAATTTTTTTCTGCCCTAACCATTCTATTTTGGCTCGATCAACAACTCTCCATGCCTGTTGGATAGTAAATCTGAAAGCTCCCTTATTTATTAGCTTGTTTGAAATAACTTTACCCACCAGACAGTCAGCTAGCATTTCCTCTCCTGTTTCCAGACACCTTAGTAACTGGCGCGTTTTTTTTCCTTCCTCGATGATTAGAGACCCCCCAAAGCTTGATGAGCTCTTGTGTCTCCATTAATGAAAGACTGCAACAAGTTTAAACTAAAGCTTCCCCAAGTTTAAACAAAAACTGTTGCCACCCACTTTACCTAATCTCAACTAGACCCGGCCGGCGGTTCAGTTCGGTTCCGAACCGGAACGGTTCCGGTTCCGGTTCCAACCGGGTTTTTTTTTTTTTTTTTTTTTTTTTTTTTTTGCTTTATTGAAAATAAAAAATTTGAGATTGATAAATCAATATAATTTAAAATTATGAATTTGAATTTATTAATTACATAATTACATTAACTTATAAATAAAATTCTTATCTAAAAAATAAAATAAAAAATTATATAAATTCAAACCGGTTCCAACCGGTTCGACTAGGGTATGAACCCTAACCGAACCGGTTAGGTTCCGGTTCCAACCGGTTTAGTTCCGGTTCGATTCCGATTCCGAACCGGAACCTTAGCCGGGTCTAATCTCAACCAACAACTCACGAGACCTATTAAAGAGGTGAATAGGAAGTTTTAAGAGTACAAAAGAGAGAAAACACTTGCTAAGAAGTGATTTTTGATAGAGGCACACAAGCTCTTAAACTTACTACTCATATTTCTCCTTGGGACGAGGGAGAGAGTTTGAGAGGAGAGGCAAAAAAAAATGCCGTGACCGGGATAATAGAGACCTTTGGTATGGATTTATCATACTTGAATAAAGGAAAAAGAAATCCCTAATTTCCCTTCACTATCTATCTGTCGTATTTAAAATTGGAGAAAATAACAATTTGCAATGGTGGCAATACTGAACACCGATAATAAATTCTATGCAGTTCTTTTAAAGTCAACGAGAAATTATGATCACAAACTTGTAAAATCATGATAATTTTTTGTACCCAAAGTTTCACATTCAGGGTCTTGTGTGAGTCAAGAACATCAATCACATAATAGTTCATTTTGATACAAATCTGAAGTATGTGAATCAATACAATGAAACTATGAACGTACAGAGGATGAAATTAGCATGTACTATCCATGTAATTTACCAACAATTCATTAACCATGCCTCGATCGGGCATCCTCCCTGCCGCACCATATATTGGAGCTAGACCCCCGTTTACTGGTCCTGGATTTTCTTTTGCCTGTAACCAACAAATGAAGAAGCGGATATACATTAGGTCGTTGTACTTAATTAAACACCGGTATCAAATGTAAAATTCCCTCCACTTAATAGCTTGATGAAAAACTACTCACTGTTTTCACAGATTCCTTTAAATCTCGGAGGAAGTCATCAACAACTGATACATGTTGAAGGGTAACACAGATATGAATACTGATTTAGGCACGAGAACAAAAACAAAGCTTGATGTTAGTAATTCCAAGCAAGCCATTTTTTCTGTCCAAAGTCTCTTCTATACACACACACACACTATATATATATATATAGAGAGAGAGAGAGAGACACACACACATATATTATTTAAGAAGAGAATCCGAATGCTCGTATCGTAGCTATAGAGACTAGCTTTTGTTGGCAGTTCACCATTGACCAAGCCTCGAAAGGGATGAAAATAAGGCCCAAAGGCTAATAGAATCATGCCCGATGGTTGTGAGAACAAGACCAATAAACTAATAGAACCAGGCCCGAAGACTAATAATTACATGAGTTTTTTTACTCACGCTATCTTGAGGAATCGAACCCCAAGACCTATTTTATGGAGGAGAGGAGTCTTGATAAAGTGAACTAGCACTTGTTGACAAAAATCCAAGTATGCTCAAATGTAAACTCACATAAACAATGATAAACTATTGAATCTGGGCACTGAATACGAAAATAATATACTAAAACATCTGGTCAGTTTAAATTGAAAGGACGATCATTTGGATGCTCAATATCAGTGTTTTTGATTCACTTGCTATTTGAGGTGACATCATTCCAGGAATAAATATAGAAAACAAAAAGGAAAAAAAGGAAGAAGAAAGAAATAGATAAAACTAGGAAAAATTCATTCTCACCTGTTGGGTCTTTGCAATGGATTCAAATGCCAGCCCTTGGATGACATGATATCATTGACTTCAAATATATCGACAATATCAGATCCAATTGCCACAATTGTCATGTCTGGTCTTCCAATGACAAATAACTCAGGAATCTGCTTTATTCTGCACATAGTAGCACTTATTGGTTCAAAATTTAAAAAAAAAAAAAAGGGGGGGGGGGGGGGGGGGGGGGGGGGTGGTAAGAACATTGAAAACAACACTAACCCCTTCTGTATGCTCTTTGACACTTCCATGATAGCTCTCGTGTTTTCCAAATATCCTATAGTTTGTAGCAAAATATTATAATCAGCATAAAAGAGTATATATATATTTTAAAAGTAGCTGGAATAGCAATTACCAAAAATAATCACTTGGTTGCTACAAGAATGCAGACTGATAATTCTATTTTCTCACCTTCTTGTCCCAGAGACATCAATGCTGCCCAAGCTCCAGCAATCAAACTCCCAGGCCTACTTCCAGCTATGGTTGGAGACACATATAGTCCACCTGACCACTCAGTAACTGCAGCATGGACACACAAAAACAGACAGAGAATGCCATAAGTATGAGTTTTAAAACCATGGTTGCTTGTAGCAAAAACTAAAATATGAACTCCAGGAACCTAATAAATACTTCTATCCATAACCAGAGCTACATCTAGCCATTTATTCAAACCAGCAAGTAATATGGTGAATGCATTGCAGAGAGATTTGGAGAGGCTCTTTGGGGGTGGCACAGAAATACAATTAGAAGTGGTGAAGCTGATTTTTGGATGGTCTTTTAGGCTGGTTTATAAGAGTTATTTCAAAATCTAATTGAAACAACCATTGTCGATGTTTTATAAACTAAGATCAGTATAGATAAATATAACAGGATGATTGGTCACAAGTAGTCAAAGCAAAATATGAAAATTGAAAAAAAATGGTGAGACATGCTATAGGGATATGTGCATTAATCTATTGCTTCCATAAAGTAGCATGCAAAATTAAATGGAGTGTCATATTTCCTACACCGGTCTGGTGTTTCCATGTATAAAAGCATTGACCAAAGCAAGAAAAATTAAAAATTTGACTTGAATTGTTATAATGAGTTGTGTTTCTCTTTGTGTGTGTGTGTGTGTGTGTGCATGTTTTCCGTTTTGGGGGTGTGGTAACTTACCAGCAACAAATTGATGCTATTGGGTAATGGTGAAGCCAAGAACCCAGATACGAATATTAGTATCCCAACAAGATGCCAAGACAGGAAAAGCATGTCAGAAAGATTGTAAGGAGTAGCAACAATAAAAAAAGTATTAACATACATACATGATATCTATCTTAAGAAACAAAACATATGTGGACCTTAATACTAAGATTTTGTCGATGTTGAGTGACATGATCCAATAGCACAATTAGAAAGCAAAACTTAAATAAGAGGCAAGAATGGGTAAATTCACTGAATAATTTATATAAAAAAAATATATCCATAAATGGTGGAACATATTTTCCATCAGATGTAAATGTAGACATGCTGCTCATACTTGTAATTAAATGGGAAAAATCATCTTCACAGTGCCACGTAGCATGCATGACCATATATAATTAACCAAGTAGCATGTTGAAATCTTATGATCAATCTGCAAACTCTAGACTAACAGAATGCCTATGTTTAGTACGCCATGTAAAAATTTTTCAAAGACCTTATTTTTCCCTTATGTTTTAACAGCTACAAGAAACAATATGGCAAGATCAAATTGGCAATACTTTCTAGAATACCTATATAATAATTTAACCTTATGGGGGAGCAGAACCACAAAATTGTGCTCTCAAGTCCAATAATATAAGTGAGAGAACAGTCATAGTGGAAGCCACATGCAATCTAAAAAGATTGCAAATTAATCCTGTCAATATAATAATGCATATCAATTCCCTTAAGAAAGTTTCTCTTTGAAAAGCACTTTAAAACTTTGTTCGAACTTTTTTATAATGTGCTCATCTACCATGGAATATTACTATATTAGTATCATTTGATAAAAGGGAGGATAATACTCCAAGTCAAGCTCTAATTATAGATCCAAACAGATTTTTCTAAAAACTTTGCAGAAATTCAACATTTACCTTTCTAATTTCATGATTCCTGTACAGAACCACACTTGTCCCTTTTGGAGCCAATCCATATTTATGCACATCCACTGATATCGAGGTTACCCCTTGGACAGAAAAGTCAAATGGTGGAATTGGATACCTGAGAAGAAAAAGAAATCCAACAATACCCAAACCAACACAGCCAGAAAAAGAAGATGCCAGGCAAACTGGACATTGCTGTTAAAAGCTTCTCATCCACGGCTCCACACAGTATTGCTTAATTCAAAAACAGTAAGTACACATGCAAATGAGTGCGGATTTGAAAGAGGAATATGTATGAGCCAAATATATTGTCTACATAATGAAGATCCTACAGCTTACAAGAGTAATAAGATAAATGAAAAAATTTATACCCACAGAATATGAGATTTGAGAGCAACATAGAAAAAGGCAATGTGAAATGAGTAATTGCAAGAACATGGCACGACATCCACCAACCATTAATTGCGAGATGATCTGATAATATCGAACTAAGACAAACATACCCAAGTTTTTGAGCGAAAGGCAACACAAAACCTCCAAGACAAAGGTCAACATGGAGACATATTCCATGATTAAAAGCCAGCTCACCAAGCTCCTACATGATAAGTTGCAAGATTTCCTCAATTAAAAGCCAAAAACAAGTGCATACCCAACTTTCATATTAATTTATCATCACTGCCAAAAAATATATATATATAAAGGGAACCACACACCTCAATAGGGTCGATGATTCCATGAGGAAATCCAGGAGCGGATCCAACAATCTGCAGTATCATAAAATTTATGTCAGGTCCAGTAGATGAGATAGTCCACGTTGCAAATTGCAAACTTAAAATGGAAAAATAACACTACAAGATATATTTTCTTCTTCCCAGTAAATAGTTTGGAACAAGAAAGCTAATTTGGATTGAGGACATCACTGACTAACGAGAAAAAGAATAAATCATCAAAATATAGTTTAGTTGGTTTAACTCTTGCAGTAGATGCAAGAGGTCACAGGTTCAAGTTATAGGAGATACGTTTAATTTGGGGTTTGGACGGGTGGGTGCAATATATAAGGAAGAGACTTTCCAAAATTAATAAATAAAAAAAAAAAAAAAAAAACTAGAAAAAGGATAATAGAAAAGAAATGTATTTTTCTTAAGCATGATGTAGAAATTTATACCAAAACAGTGTTTCTGTTAATATGTTTCTTTATTGCTTTGACATCAGCTCGAAATTCTTTATCGACAGGAACACGCCACAGCTTGATATTAAAATACTGTGCAGCTTTGTCATATGCTGAATGTGCGGACACAGGTATGATCCTGTACTTGGGTAAATAAGTATTCATATTTATAATTCTCTAATTTGGAGAACAGTAGCAACGTGAAAGTAAAAAGTTGGAAATTCCATACATTTCAGGCCTCGTAATTCCCTTCTTAATTCTCATATAGTCACGGGATGATTTCACAGCTAACAATATACTTTCAGTTCCTCCTGATGTCATGTTTCCACATACTTGTCCTCCAGAAGCCTTTTCTTTATTGCCAAGCAGAGCAGCTGTCATTGCGACAACTTCTGCCTCAAATCGAGCTACACTCTGGAATATATCAAAATGCAATGGATTGGTATGCGCAAACCTGAAAAGGCATTTAAAGACAACTAGATGAAAGGTAACCAGAGGATTTATGAACATTATCAAAATTGTTAACTTGAATTGGCACTCTACTAAGCAGGGTGACAAGAGCACTATACAGACACACTTTCAGGCAATTCATAGACATGATGGTAGCAACAAATGCCACAATCCTTAATAGAATTATAATTTACCAAAAGGTCAATGTTCCCAACATGTCAATAAATTGAAAAGTTCTCTTAATAAGAAAAACATGTGAATGTTTTGCTGATTGTTGAACTATCATTTAAACCAGAATTTAGAATTTGTAAGCTTCTACACAATTCTCATAAAATTTAGACATCATAACAGCTGTGTCACACCCATATAACAATATTTAAGCTTATCAACCACTGACGTATGCATTTACTAACTGAAACAACAATCATTTCCTTTTGAGAGAGGTATGAAATAAAATAGGAGCAAGCTACTCCATAGCCTCTAGATGTCAACACATACAGGGGATAAAGCATTAATCAGACAGTGAACATATAAGTTTGTATTTATGATCACCAACATAAATACATTTTCACCAGTTATATGTTAAGAAGAAAAATTCAAAAGCCAGATGTATAAAAGCAACTTCAATTAGATGCTCAAGGGAATACTGTTTACAAATCATAAATTTTTGGAATATTACTAACATTGAACATGCCTCATTAATCAAGGAAAAATGTCCTTCGGCTTCACTTCCTGCAATATAGCTGCAATAGAAAATAAATCAGAACATATCATGCTCAAGCATAAATGAAGCAGAATCAAATGTTCATCAGTAGTGCAAAAGAACACGTATAAACAGTGACGATGCTAATAGTTACAGAACATACACGGTACCAGAACATTTTCCTTGCCATGTAACATCCTTGCTCTTTTCCTCTTTCAATTTCTCTACGACTCCTTCTCCTAACCCCGTCCTAGGTAACTCTGTCCTCCAGCCCTCTCTTTTGGATTTAACACCAGACTGCAACTTATCCACAACCTGGCGATCACATTTACAAATTAGATTTATTCACCATTCAATTCTAGATTCAGAAACATACAATTAGAAACAAAAGAAAGAAAGATAAGTTCTAATCTCAAAGGGCACATAAAGGGAACATGAATTAGGTACCATATACACGGATATAGAAACACATGCCAATAATGAGAAAATTCATAAAGCAAACGGTATTAAATCTGCACATTTTCTACCAACAAAAAAATAACAATAAATTAGTGCGCAACTCATAAAAACAATCATTAATTGCAATAGAAAAAACAAACCCATTTCATTTATTGTTGTACAAAAACACTTACTTCAGGGGTATTTCTATCAGAAACCGAACAGAAATGACCAGACAAATCAGGAAAATACGAGAATACAACTTTATAAGTAAATAAATCAAGTCATCATAAGGAAACAATTAAATTAAATATTGTAAAATCAACAAACCTTCTGTTTCTCCGCTTGAATATAATTATTGACACCGGGAACCAACCTGTCATTCACCAAAGATAAAAATAAATCGTTTAAATAAAATTAAAATAACAAATAGAAAAATAATGAATAAATTGAATAAATACGATAATTAATTATTACTTGATTGAGGTCATGAAAAACCCTATGATAATTTGTTTGAGTCCATTCTGGCGAACGACATCAAGAAACGACTGAAGTACACGCGCGACGATGAGAGTGAGGAGGGGAGCCAGAAGCAAGGTTAGAGGTTCATACTGTGACAAGAACGAATTGGCAGAAGCTTGGTGACGAATCAAAGACGACTTTACAGACGACAAATGCATTTTGTGAAAAATAAGTAAATAGCAAGCGAAACTAAATCAATAATGGATCTGTTCTGTAATATATATATATATATATATATATATGTATGTATATGTATAATATCCAATTTTGTACGTTTGTCCGTTGCTATCGCGTGCAGGATACGTCCTTTTGGCGGGGTGTGTTTTTAATTTTTAATTAGGAAAATCGATTTATATTTTCGAATAAATAATTATTTGAAGTGTTGCTTAAAAGTTGATAAATACTTTTCAGTTCCCAAATTTTTTTATTAAATTTATTGGAATTGTTACGATAAGAATATCATTCTTCTCTAAAACATAACCCTTTTTTTCTCTATTTCCCTCTCTCTAAAATGGCTTCTCTCAAGCTGTTGCTGCCATGAAAATAGCTTCCCTCAAGCTGCTGTCATGGAAACCCATTGTAGCAGAACACTGTTTCCATGGAAAATCCACGGCAGAGCACATGATGCTGCTGCTATAGATATCCATGGCAACTGCTGCATTTTTTTGTAACCGTCGCAAGTGTCACAAACACCCGTCATAAATGTCGTAAATTTGTAAAACCTCGTCAAGAGTCTCAAAAATCCGTCGCACATACTGTAATTTTGGGACAATAAATTTACGATATATGCGACGGAAAATTATGACACTACGATGGGATTTCGTAAGTACCTGTCGCAAATTAATAAAATACACTTACGTTGGTTTTTAAAATTTACTTTTGCCATGGAAATGGTAGCTTCCGCCTTGGAAATGGCAGCGAGATGTATTTGTGTTGGCAAATACAACTAAATGATGTGTTGATGGTATAAAGGGGTTTTCACTTCTAAGGTATGGGACCAGTTGGGTAATTATGACCCATAACATTATTATTTGTAAAAGACATTATAGTTTTTTTACAAATTAATTATGTGACAAAGTAAATTATTATTTTATCATTTTGTAATTAGATTACTTGAATATATAAATAATAAAAGTTCTTATGATTAGTTCCGGATTAATAAGATATGAGGCAGTATCAATCCACTAAATATTTAATCATTAAATATCTCTAGTCGTAGTATTATCGAGACTGGAAATCGATAATGCGGAATAGGCTAGTACTACACTTGTGCGCGTTATGGAAGCGTAACGGCATAGTTCTCATATATTTGGGTATTAGATACTCCTGCAAGTGTAATAGGAGGTTATGTTTACCGATGATACGGGAACAGCTTCGCTCTGGATAGACCCCTCGGAATCCCATTGGTAGTATGACTATGTGTCAATGAGAATCCGAATCAGGGTAGGTGTATTTGGTCTTAACCTGAGACTTGTATCGCTAATACTTGCGACAATCAATACACTTTGGTTTTGGTCGTTCGGGGCTTTAACATGTTCTATGTACGCCTCTTATGGGTTTATTGAGAATCGTAGTGTATTGGCTGTGATGTCAAGATGAAAGTGTCACTTCAGTCATATTGAGATGATGATCACGTAGGGATACATAACTGGTACTCTAATATATTGCAACTATCGGGATAATATGACAAGGTCATGATTATCCGATTAAAGAGACTAGTTGTTAGTGATCTGATATATGTTTCGTACGGGGCAGACACAATTCCAGCCTCAAGCCTAGCATGTGACATCTGATACGCAATACTTAGTATACTACGCCTGGTATAGATTATGCATTCCTTAAAAGAATATTTCTGGAGAATTGGGTAGGCATGATGTTTTGCTAGAAGCCAACCATGTCTTGTAAATCGGTAAGAACGTGGTACGGGGTACACACGTGTTCGGTCGCTTCCCAAAGATTCACCGATGACGTTTGACTCGAACAGAATTAATCTGGGATTAATTATGAGAGAGAGAAAATTAATCTATGATTATTACGGCAAGAATTTTTTCAAGCTAGCACTTCCAATGAGTCATTCAAGGTGTTAGAGAAACCAATCTTAGAGTTTGGAACACAAGGGAAAGCTTGAAGCTCTTCACCAACACCAAAAAGTTTTGAACTTCATACATCCATCCAACCGATCAATGTAAGTTTTTCCGCAACTTCTTTTAGTATTCACACTAATCATGACTTAGAAGATCCTTGGCATGTTCTAGGAACCAACAATCTGATCATAGCTTAGTTGCAAGACGACTACTAGGGATGTTCATAAGGTCGGGTCGACCCGTGACCCGACCCGACCGGGTTTATAAATTTTAAATTTCAATTTCGGGCCAATTTGGACCGACCCGAAATGTCGGGTCGGGTCACGGGTTTTGCACATAAAACTCGGGTCTGACCCGACCCGACCCGATGTAAATGATTTTATAATTATAATATATTTTTGTTAATGATATAATTTTAACGAGAAAGAATTGTGGCTGGAATGACAAAGTTTTTTCTTGGTCTTGAAGTAGTCCCAAGTTCAAATTTTATTTTTTCTTTCTTTTCAAAAAACAAAATGTTGTTGTTGGTGGGATTCAAACCTGAGATTAATTACAAATTAATTTCAGATTTTTCCATTTCAACTACACGTATATCTTGTAAAATTTGTATCAATAAAATATATATATTGTATTCACCGCATATTATGCGACCCGACCCGACCCGCCGTTGTGACCCAACCCGCGCGGGTCACATTCTTAAATTTCGGGTTTCGGGTCAAAAGACCCGAATGACCCTACCCGTTCGGGCCATAAAAAAAATTAAAAAACATTACCTGACCCGACCCGTGAACACCCATCATGACTACCACATCATCACTGCAGTCGTTCTGTGAATCATCATCACAGTTAAAACCAGAATTTAAAAAAAAAAAAAACCCACACCTTAAAACTAGTAAGTGAATCAAAGGAGTTGAAAGAACGCAGATCTGATGATAGGTTTTTGTTTGGTTTCGTTAAAAACGAAGGATTTTATTGTAATTGGAATTTTTTTAGGGGCGCTAATGCAGTCATTTTTAATTTTTTTTTATATATATTTTTTAATTTTATTTTTACTAATATATATGCATGTTCAAGTGCTTGTCAAAGAGTCATTAGGTTAATAATTGTTGGATTAAATAAGTTCAGGTATTTGTCAAAGAGTCATTGGGTTTTTCGTTACAAATACAAGCGAGTATGTACGTATAGATAATAGCATATGTGCTAGAAACGAGGAGTCAAGATTCAACAAAAATAAAATATCAGTTCTAAAGGACGTGGCTTGATGATGTAGGATTCAGGATCTCATCTAAAGATTTTGAGTTAAAATTTAAAGAATGCGTTTAAAGATGACAGAAAAATTGGGGCCTAATCCTATATAATAGTCAAGAGTTGGCAATAAAAATGATGTGATGGTGCGTTTAAATAAGAAATATCTTTATAATGTCAGAAATAAATATCTAGAGAATTTTTCCTACATAATAGTTAAGAGTTGGCAATAAAAATGATGTGATGGTGTTTAAGAGGCCCAAAAGCTCAAAGGTTTCGGTATTAAATTTTAATTAAAATTAATCTTAAAAATGTGTCATAACCGGACCAATTAATAGCCGATTCAATGGAGTCATCGGGATCAGATTTAGAATCTGGTCTCGATTTTATTTTAAAATAAGGCTCACAATTAGTCAATTGGATCAAAAAAAAATCTCAAAATTAATAAATTTATTTAAAATAAAATCAAAAGAGAAGCTATGACTATGATACTGACGAGACAAGCCGCAAGACCAAAAGTGGGAAGAACGAAACAAACTTGTAATAAACCTTCCATGCATTTTTTCAGAGGGTCTCGGGTCAATTTCAATTAGCTGTCATTACGTGTAATCTTTGCACTTTCATACCCAAAATTTCTCTACTCACCAAACATATTACAAACCCAATATCACAATCCGTATGGCCGCATCAAAAGCTTTCATTATCTAAGCCTTGCAAAACGCTTTAAACATTACCTAAATTCTTTAGTGTACTTGAAATTTTCGTTAATGCTTGCATTTCTCAAGCTACTTTAAATTTGAGATAGATAATGAAAAAAATTATATTATATCTAATCACTTGAAGTATACAAGTAACTGAAATAACAAAAATCTAACCAAAAATTTAGTAAAATGTAATTTAATATTATAAGTGTTGTGTTGGATACAAAAGTGGTGTATGTTGGTGGGCGTGCTAGAAGAGCGAATCTTTAATGTAATTGAATTAAACGATATACTTTTAATCAAACATCTGTAAAATTTGGGCTCACTAAAGCCTTAAAGGGATAGACAATTAGATTTTAGAAGGATTTTTTCAAAAGACAAGTAATTAATAATTACTGAAATGTAATCTTGGGTGGATTTAAATTCTAGTTATAGAGGAAAAAATTACACGCTACTGAATCTAAACTTTTACTCAATTAAACAAGTCTCAACTATAAAGGAGATTTTGAAGAAGATTTAATTATAGAGAGAAACTAATGAAAGTTGACATGTCTGTTTTTTGGAAAATTATCATTTTCACTCTGAAAGAATTCATAAAGTTCAGTCTTACTCAAAAGCTTTTAAAATGTTTAGTTTTCCACCTAAAATTCAAGAAAAATTCACTTTTCCACCCAGACGTTAACACCGTTAGAATTTTGCTGATGTCATAAGAGTATTTCAATCATTTGATTACGTCAGGGGTGAAAAAGTGAAAATTCTTTTAACTTTAGGTAGAAAAGTGAACACTTTTTATATTTAGATTATATTGGATGGATTGTGAATTGTAAATGTTGTTTTGAAGTTAACTGAATATTGTTTAATTATGAATGTTATTTTATTTTATTTTGGATGTTTAAATTAAATAACATAAAAAAATTTAAAACTACAAAAATTTAATTTTTTACATATTTAGATATCTGAAGATCCACACAGATAATACCATATCCAGATAAATAAAAATATAATGCAGATCTAAATCTGGATCCATGTATATCTGAATATGTATTTTGTCACATAACTATTTTTTGTCATTTTTATAGTAAAAATTATATTTTCTCATTCATTTACACTCCACAAATATTTTAGTCAAGTGAATCTAGATCTAGATCTGTACATATCTTACAAATTTAAATCCCAATTCATATTTTTTGAATTCAGATCTAAATTTTTTCAGATCACTTTTCCACCCAAAGTTCAAAGAATGTTCACTTTTCTACCATGATATTATCAAATGACCAAAATACCCTTATGACGTCAGTAAAATTCTAACAATGTTAAAGTCTGGGTGGAAAAGTAAACACTTTTTGAACTTCAAGTGGAAAACTGAACATCTTACAAGTTTTTGAGTAAAACTAAACTTTAACCATTCTTTGGGTGTGAAATTGATAATTTCCCTTATTTTTTATCGATGTTCGGGGATCCCTTTCTTGGCTCTCCTTTTTTTTTTTTTTTTTTTTTGCATTTATAAGCTCTGAAAATAACTTCCTCAACTTCATTCATCAACTTCCTATGTTCCACTACTTTAGGGAGCGTGTGTTTGTGGAGGAACAATTTTGGCATGAAACAGTTTCTTCTTCTCGGCTCAATTTCAACTATTTCATATTATTCTTACTTCAGGAAGCATGCATTTATGGAAGAAAAAGTTTTGGCAAGAAGTGGATTTTTGGGTAAGAAATAACTAGAGAGGATGTTGGAGAAAAAGTAGTTTCTGGAGAGGAAGTTCAAGAAAATGCGTATATAGAGAGGAAGTTATAGGGGAAATAGCTCTTGAGCCAATTTCCTACTCTAAGCTTAATTTTCTGCTTAATTTATAATTTCTTCCTTTATTTAACGAAGAAATGGATAAGCTATTTAAATGGGTTGAGCTTGATTTTTATATTATGGTGCAAATAATGCCCTCTGCATGCTTTTTTGTCTTAAAAAAAAAAAATACAAAATACCCTAATAAAGATGCAATATTTAAGATTAAATCAAGTAAAAAAATGACTAAGACTTAAAAGGAATATAAAAATTAAAACTTAACCTATGACACAACAAAAAGATCCTAAAGAAAGTAATAAAGATAGAAAAATCTGACATTGATCTCTGATACCAACTGACAAAAACTACCGTAGGATTGAATTCCTAGGCAATCCTATGTAATTGAGCGAACCCCAAGAACCACGAATCAAGATTTTGTAAGAACAAAACCATTCTAAGATCACGTTAGACTCTCAAGAAACCTATTCTTGAAAACCATTCTTTATTTCTTGTCAGAATCTTGAACTTGTTTTGTTAGGAAAGAAAACTGCTCCAAGATCAATTCGAACCTCTAGAGAGCCTACCTCTACCAATCCTTATGTATTCTTAAAGTAATCTTGCTAGTTATTTAATGACAGCACAAAGATCGTCAATCTTTGATAATTCAGTCAAACACCAAGAGAGAATCTATTCTCATTCATACTTGAGTGTTAAACGTCAATGGTTATTCATCAATCAAAATTACCTATTAAAATTACAAGCTAAATACACCTTTAAATATGCCTATTGTAAATCTTAAATTAACTTAAAAAATAAAATTTAATCAAACTAAAATACTTAAAGATATCATAGTTGAACTAATAAAACTGAATCCTAAGTTAAATAAGACTTAAATTTCGTGCATGGAATTTAAATTAATATTAAAGTTTAGCTCATGAGAAAGTTATGACCAAAATATGAAGACTGCGCAAATTTCACTGTCATTGCCCAAATGGTATTCTCTTGAAATTATTTGATGGAACTAGACCATGAACCTCTCTCTTAATATATCAAGAGTCTTTTGGGCTTTTCTTAAACTTTAAAACTCTATATTTTGGACTTGGATACATTGGATCACATCACATAGTATATATGTGATGAAATTGAGAGTGTTGTTGGTATTGTGATGAGTTTTATTGAGGATCTGAATGGTGTAGATCATAAAGTTGAGAATACAAAAGAGAAATATGGGAAAAGAGTAGGAGGAGCGATGATTTGCATTGTTAATATTTTTCCTAGTGTTGTTTCCTATTTTCAGGTCGGTTGACCTCATGCTTTTCAAATACTAACCTTTGATTATGGTTTGGATTCGAGGACGAATCCTTTCGAGGAGAGAGGGAATGATGTGATCTAGAGTATATGATTTAGACTTTATTCAAGATTTAAAGGTTCAAAATTCAAGAAATCCATAAAATCCATCAAGAAAAAGGGTTTTGGCCGAATTCATGAGAAAATGAAATTCAAGATTTAAGGATAAGGCAACACCAAGATACAATCCTAAATAATTCAGCCTTTTCAAGAAGATGCCTCCAATAATTCGGCTGAAGAATTCTAAGATTTTCAAGAGAAGACCACTTAAACAATGACGACATGATTTGTGCAGTTTTCATATTTTGGCCATAACTTTCTCATATAATGTCTGTTGGAAATAGAACTCAAAAATCTACAACTTTGTAGTTCAAGTCAAAGACGAATTCAGACTCATTCTTAGTTAAAAGTCGATTGTAATAAATCCCTACATCTTTATGTTATATGATTTAATTTTATGTTATGTTTAAGTTTTGGGCTGAACTCTAATGCACCAAATTTTAAGTCTTATTTAGCTTAGGATTTTGTCTCATTAGTTCAATTAGGATTTTTTAAAATATTATAGTTTAATTAGCTTTCATTGTTTAACTTAAATTGAGATTTTACAATGGCCTATTTGATAGTGCCTTTATCTTGTAATTTTGATACACAAATTTTTCAAACCCTAAAATTCAAGCTATTGCTGTAAGCAACTAAGTATGTTAGAGATTGAATTTCTCTTATTCTTTGAATTGAACACAAGACTTATAAGAGATTAGCGATCATTGTAGCGTCTATAAACAACTAGCAAGATTCAATCAAGAAACAAAGAAATGTTATCAAGAATAGGATTCTTGGGGGTTGAACTTGATCTTGGGAGAGTTTTGCTCCTTAACAATACTGTGACACAAGGTTCTTAGGACTACATGTTAGTGTCCTACACATGTTTAAGGTCTCCAAACAAGATTTGTGTGTGAATAAATCAAGTGAAAGTAGCGGAAATACTCACATTGATCGGCTTAGAATTTTTGAAAAATCATTTGAATGTAGAAGCTTCAAGCCTTGTTGTTGAGTTCCAAACTCTTGGGTGAGTTTCCCTAACACCTTAATTTGACTCCTTTAAGTGCTAGCTTGTAGAATTTTTGCAACAAAAATTCAAAGAACAAGAGGGAGATGTTCGGCCATAAGAGAGAATAAAGGAGAGAATGAATAGTATTTTGTGTTTTCAACTAAATACAAATGTTGACTTTCCAAGTTGGTTTTGTTGGACAATTAAGACCCATAGCGTCACTATTTGTAAAAGACATTGTGTTTTTTGTACAAATTAACTATGTGACAATGGAAATTGCTATTTTATCATTTTGTAATTAGATTACTTGTATATATAAATGATAAAAGTCATTATGATTAGTTCCGGATTAATAAGATATGAGACAATATCAATCCACAAAGGTTTAATCATTAAATATCCCCAGTCGTAGTATTATCGAGACTGGACATCGATAATGCGGAATATACTAGTATTGCACTTGTGCGTGTTATGGAAGCGTAACAGCATAGTTCTCATATATTTAAGTATTGGATGCTTATGCAAGTGTGATAGGAGGTTGTGTTTGCCGATGGTACGGAAACAGCTTCGCTCTGGATAGACCCCGCGGAATCCCATTGGTAGTATGACTATGTGTCTATGGGAATCTGCATCAGGGTAGGTGTATTTGGTCTTAACCTGATACTTGCATCGCTAGTACTTGCGAAATCAATACACTTTGGTTTTAGTCGTTTGGGACTTTAACAGGTTATGTGTACGCCTCTTCTGGGTTTATTGAGAATCCTAGTGTATTGGGTGTGATGTCAAGACGTAAGTATCTCTTCAGTCATATAGAGATGATGATCACGCAGGGATACAGAACTGGTTCTCTATTATGTTGCAACTATCGGGATAATATGACAAGGTCATGATTATTCGATTATAGAGACTAGTTGCTTGTGATCCGATATATGCTTCGTACGGGGCAGACACTATTCTAGCCACAGGCCTTGCATGTGACATCTGATACTGGAACGCAATACGCAATACTACGTATACTACGCCTGTTATAGATTATATATTCCTTAAAGAATATATCTGGAGAATTGGGGAGGCACGACGCTTTGCTAGAAGCCAACCATGTCTTGTAAATCGGTAAAAACGTGGTACGAGGTACGCACGTGTTCGGATAGTCCAACGGCCGGATTTACTGCCAACATATCCAGGGATCTCATGGGCCGCTTCCCGAAGATTCACCGATGACGTATGACTCGAACATAATTAATCTGTGATTAATTAGAAGAGAGAGAAAATTAATCTAGGATTAATTACGACAAGATTTTATCTGTGATAAAATTCAATTAAAAAGAGAGAGAGAGAGAGATTAATTTGGAATTAATCGATTAAATAATATATTCGATATATTAAATGAAATTAGATTTCATAACAGAATTAGAATTGGATTTTAATTCGGGCGAACAAATTAATTTAGAATTAATTCGCGAGCGATTTTAATAGTAATTTTGCTAGGCATAATTATTTAATTAAATTTGATTTAATTAAGTCGCAACGGAAAATTCGTTAATTCAGAATTAACGAACCCGAGCTCGGAATGTGTTTGCGGGCCCACTCAGATTTTGAATTAAAGTGGGGCCCACAAGTCACATCACAACTTACATCACTTGTCCATCAAGTGTCAAAGTTGATTTATGGGAGTAGTTGGAGGCATTACATGCAATTTTCCCACCAAAACTTTGCTTAACCTTTTGGTAAAGCATATACCAAAATATGAGTTTCACTTTTGGATATTGGTAATTGATTTTAGAAATCAAAATATCAAAAAAACCAAAAATTCTCTCCTCGCATCTCTTCTTTGCCGTGAACTATGACGCAAAGGAAGATTTTTGTTGCAAATTTATTCCTTAGCTAGCACTTAAAGAATCATACATAGGTGATAGGGAAACATCCATTGAGTTTGGAATCTCATTCACTAAGCTTGGAGCTCAACATACAACCATTCAAAGAGGAGCTTGGAGCACTTCCAAAGGAGCAAAAATTTTATTATCAACACATCCAAGAAATCGATCAAAGTGAGTATAATTTCTGCAACTCAACTTTGAGTATTCACATGTTTCATGCTTATATGTTCTTGGGAATGATCTTTGAGACCCTACAATGGTATCATGAGCCTATTTAAGCATGAAATTGAATTAGGGTTCTTAATCTAAAATTTGGGTATTTTTGATTTGAGCATGATTTGATCAAATTGTTTGTTTGAGTATGCTTAGATAATGATAACTAAGAGTTATGCATGATCAATTTTATGAAAAATTAATTGGATTAATTTTCCCCAAATTACATTGCTTGGCCGAATGTAAGCATGAACCCTAATGTCATGGTGATTTTGATTTTAGATCATTAGATGCGTTTAAAATGATTGGATAAATTGATTTGTGATTTAATTGGATTGAAATCAAAATTAATGAAGAAAAATCCATAATGCCGTGACATGTAGTAGCATGTAATGAGTTGATTTTGTTTCAATAATGTTGGACATGTATTGATAATAATAAAGCATGATTAATTATGTAAATTGGTATTTTGGAAATGTTAATTTAAATAATTAATTATGGCTATACACTTTAATTAATTAAATTATGAAATTTGGAATATTAGAATTTAATTAATTTAGGCTTAATTTGGAATTGGGCTAAAATTATTGTATTTGGGCCTAATGGACTTGGTTGGGTCAAGTTGGTTTAGGACAATTGGATTGGATCTAAATTGGGCCTAAACCATTCCATTAAGTCCAAATATAACTAATGTGCCTTTAAATAATTAATTGGGCCTAATGGGCCAAAATTAATTTTTTGGCAAATGGTGATTCTTTATTGGGCTTTGGTTGCCAAAGTCCAATCCTTAATAAATAAATTGAAAGCCCATTGGACTTTAATTAAATTGACATTGGATGTTAATTAGGCTTTGAGACCCATTAATATTAGATTTAGAATATAAGTCGTAAAGGCACATTAAAAGTGTAATTATTTAATTTAAAATTAAATAAATAATTAGTATTGAATACAAATTAAATTGGATTTAAAATTGTAGTTCGATATAATTCAAGAATTCATACTTTGAGTACTTATTCTTAAATGAGTTGGACTCGCGCAAATCAAATCGTTGTTTGAACATTGGATGATCACTTAATTCAAAGATTAATTAATTGGATTAGATTGATTGAATAACATGCTTTGTGTGAATACATGGATGTATTGTATGAATATTGTATATCAGATGGATATTATGTTGGACAATTATGACCCATAGCGTCACTATTTGTACAGATCACGGTGTTGTTGTACAAATTAACTATGTGACAAAGGAGATTGCACTCTTATCATTTGTGATTAGATCACCTAGATATATAAATGATAGGAGGTCCCTATGATTTGTTCCTGGACGGAGAATGATATGCGACAATATCAGTCCACGAAGGATAAATCATTAAATATCCATAGTCAGAGCATTGTCGAGATTGGACATCGACAAATGCGTAAAAGACTAGTATTACACTTGTGCGCGTTGTGAGGGCACAGCATCATAGTTCTCATATATTTGGGTATATGATACTCATCCAAGTGTAATAGGAGGTTGTGTTTTACCGATGGTACGGGAAACAGCTTCGCTCTGGATAGACCCTCTCGGAATTCCATTGGTAGTATGACTATGTGTCTATGGAAGTCCGAAATCAGGGTAGGTGTATTTGGTCTTAACCTGAGACTTGCACCGCTAATACTTGCGACAATCGATATACTTTGGTTTTGGTCGTCCAGGGCTTTAACCGGTTTCTGTGTACGCCTCTTATGGGTATATCGAGAATTGTAGTGTGTTGGGTGTGATGTCAAGACGGAAGTATCACTCCAGTCATAGTGGAGATGATGGTCACGTAGGATACGAGACTGGTTCTCTTAAATGCTGTAGCTATCGGGATAAAATGACAAGGTCAGGTTTATCCGATTATAGAGACTAGTCACCAGACATCCGACATGTGCTTCGTACGGGGCAGACACAATTCCAGCCCCAGGCCTAGCACGTGATCATCCGATACTGGATCGACATATGCAATACTATGTATACTACGCCTGATATAGATCGCTTATTCCTGTAACCATATTTCTGGAGAATTGGGTAGGCATGGCACTT